>BQNB010002485.1:0-114486 GCA_026074375.1 Tanacetum coccineum
TGAACTTTGGAAAATTATAATGTGTGTTGCTTACATTAATTAAACTTCCCCGTCTTAATATAAACTATGAAAAGTTATAGCGCAGCAATGGAATCAAATGACTTAACTTGAAATTTTTAACAAAAGCTCCAATAACTACAGCGATGAAAATGTCCGCGTATATGCCGGACGGGCCCCATATCCGAACGGGCGGACGGGTCCGGACGGACGCACTACATCAACCCAAAAGAAGACAGAACGCTAGACTCGATAAAGAGGGACACCTCTTTAAACCGTTGGACAATAACAAACACTTATGCAACATCACTATCCCTGGAATTAAGGAGCGATGTCTCTAAGGAGTACCGACACCCAAGGCAAAAGCTAGGCATAGGTCGTCTCCTTCATTTCCAAGGTGTCAGGAACAGTATTTCTAAACAGTGCTTCAAGTAATATAAATACCCAAGCATTTACTACTTGAAGAGCAGCATTAATTTCACCACACACATATCTCTTACTTATAGCCCTTCAGCTCTTACTTATAGCCCCTTCGGCTCTTACTTATAGCCCCTTCGGCTCTTACTTATAGCCCTTTCGGCTCTTACAAAAGTACTTACTTTCACGCCCGAGCTTGGTTCTGGGTCAACACCCTGGGCGAGCTAACGTGTTTTCTGTCTTACTTTCAGATACCTAGGTGGATTACTCGTCTAGAAGCGTGGGAACTCTCCTATTTCCTCTAGAACGGTAAATTACTTAAACAATGAGCAGTGGATGATGATTGAGTTGTACCGTTTCTTGAATGAGAACGAAGATGTCATTATCGAGTTTCTAGTTGAGCGTTTTACATCGTACTATTGTGGAGATGCTGCGGTTTATGTTGAAGGCATTGAATTTCAAGCCATTGACAAAGTATCCATTGGTTCCATCATATGTTATTTTGTTTAAGTTTTATATAGTGGATTTGAATGCAAGGTAACAAAAAGAATCATGTTATGTAAGTTGCATATCTAACATAACTAATAATTGTATACAGGTGAAACACGAAGAGATCGGAAAATTGAAGGAAGTCCAACAAGTCTTGAAATCAGATTTTAATGAGGGTCAAGCGCAACAATTGCCAGCCAACTTTGAAGAAATATTCAAGATATGCAGAAATTATGATGACTTGTTCTGGTTGGGCGAAGTCCAAGGAAAGAAACTTCTTGTGCTTTCGGCAAAGGCAATTTTATACAAGTTTTCTAATGTGGATGTTTTTACTTCAAAACCACCAGCCCAATCCAGGTTTGCTTCTTTTTTTATTTCTATATAACTAATTTGTTACAGTCACGAATAACTGGATTTGATTATTCAATGTCCAAATCTTAATCGGTTTCTGGTTAATTAGTTAGAATTCGTGAATAGATGGTTGAATAAATTTTCACTTATTGGATTTAGTTTCCTGTTCTTGAGAAGTATGTAATCATAAAATATATCGTACATGCAGATTTCAAGAGGTGATTGAGCTTTTACCACAACAAGTATTTCATCTCAAATGCACGATCAAAAGTTAAATGTTGTCACCGGTTACGGAATATGTGTGTTACCTTGTGTTCAAGCTTTCGGAAAGATGCCAAGGGCTGCATTGTCCAGTGAAAGTACAAGATGTACTCCACCAAGAAAACAAAGATGCTGAATTTCTCTATTTTATAACCCCAGAGCCATCGAATATACATGATATTACTCGGGTTCCAAAACAAAGGGAAGATGGATGGATGGAGATTCAACTGTGGAAATTTAACTCAGCTCATAAATTTAAGGATGACTCTCTTTCTATGAATATGAAATTTGCAAGTCATGAAGGACCTATGTCTGGTCTCATTGTATGCGGCATCGAGTTTCGGCCAATGTAAAAGAACTATCTGCCAAATTTAGTCTATTTGTTGCGTCGGATAATTATTAAAACTATGTTTGAAGGTTTATCTTATGTATGTTTAAAATTACTTTATCTATGTAAATTGGGGTTCATACCATAACAAATGGCCTAGAGATAAGGTCCTTCGTTTCCTCACAAGAGGTTAAGGGTTCAAACCTCGCTAGGTGTGTACATTTGCAGGTGGCTAGTGAAGGGTCGGAAACGGTCCCATGTCGGAGTCAAAAAAGGCTCGCCCTCCCAGGTACCAGACCTCATACATTTATCTGTTTTATGTATGTTTATGTGACAACTAAACTGTAGCTGGCAAAGGTATTGTAAGAGTTTAGACATCCGTGAAATGCAGATCCCATTCATTTCATATGTTTGCATTCAATATTAATTCTAATTTGACTTGTATCAATTAGAGGATACCCATTTTATAATATGGAGGTCTTGAACCAGGTAAATCTTTCAAGATTTTAGCGTGACTACTTCACGATTGTTTTATAATATGTAGGTCTTGATTTATACAGAGAGTTTAGCTCCATCTTCAGTGAGATACGTTTCCAACATCATGATCCCTATCAACTTTAGAAGAGACAAACTAACGATTTTACAGTACTTACATTACAATTTACAAACTAATCACATATTCCATGGAGGAAATTTTCAAAAAGACAGTTAACAAGAATTGTGCTAACCAAGTTGGTCACTTATAACTTTTTATCCCTTTATAACTTGTGCATTTGAAAATATATGGCATATTCTACTAATTTTGAACAATGTAATCTTGCATGTTCTTTCTCTTGAGAATCGAGATAGCATCATATATTCCAACAGATAATATTTTGAATACCTTAAACCTCCCCAGTGAATCCAACAATGTTAGGAATTAGAAATGATACTTCCTTTCTTGTTAACTTTTTTAAAGAGTTAATTACTTAAATGGTCCATGTGGTTTTAGTCTTTGAACTTTTTTTCTCGGATCTTTTCCTTGTGGTATTAATATGTAACTATTATAGTCCTTTAACCACTAATTCTGTTAGTTTGACCGTTAAGAGCGTCATGTGCAAGTCTTATGGGGATATTCTTGTCATTTTGACACCGCAAACAAAACCAAACACTCGTCCTCAACTTGTCTTCTTCAAATCCTTGCGCCCACACAAATTAAATCACACACGCACACACATCATTCAAACACACACACACCTAAAAGAAAGGGTAAATTGCAAATTACGTCCTTAATGTTTTCCAAAATTGCAAAAAAAACCACCAGAAACAACTTTGTTTTGATCTGGTAACTTAAGCTGACGTGGCGTTGCAAAAAAACCACTGAAGCCAAACGAACGTCATTTTTCTGGTTAGTAAGTACCAATAGCTTGCGAAATGACTAATATACCCTCGTTTTCTATTCCTAAACTCTAGAGACGAAATTTGCAACTCACTCTTAAACCTTTATTTTTAAACTTTTTTTCTTAATTATATTAAAATTATTATTATACCCATCACCACCACCACCACCCTCACGCCACTCTCACCCACTATTGCCACCACCACCGTCATTGATCGGATGAAGTGTAATTCAATATCTCTTTTGATGATATGGTCCTGATAAAGTGATATTTGATATTAATATGCTTGGTTTTAGAATGATATCACTGGTGTTGTCACAAAAGATGGCTACCATCTTGTACTAAATGTCATGTGATTTACTCAATCCAAGCTTATCTTGCATGGGGATACTTCCACGTTTGGAATTCTCCATGTGAAATCGCTTTAAGATTTTCTCGATATAAGCACTTTGACATAAGCCAATCAACCGTCGTGATCTATCTCTGTAGATCTTGATTCCAAGAATATATGCAGCTTCACCTAAATCTTTCATAGCAAAACACTTTCCATCCAGAGTATGTTTGCACAACACAGAAGAGGACATAGCCACTAACTATTGTTTCTTTGCACTCCAGCAAACTAATTTTTCACCAAGTAATTGACACGCATCTGAAGTGATTTTTCTGTCCATATTGCAGCATGCATAATCTAAGTTTAAGTACTCTTTGAGATCAAATCCTGAACACTTTGGGTACCATAGACCAAGATTGGGAGTACCCTTCAGGTATCTGAAGATTTTTTTCACTGTAGTGAGGGGTGATTCTTTTGGATTGGCCTGATATTTTGCACATAGACATATTGAAAACTAGACCGACTAGCGGTTATATACATGAGTGACTCAATCATTCCTCTATATAAGGTCTCATTTACTGGTTTACTAGAAAGACCAGGACCCGAGTTTTTTGGAGGAACCATGGGAGTCTTCATTGAGGAACTATAAGAGATTTCATATTTTTTTAGTAGGTATCTAGTATATTTCTCTTGACAAATAGAGATCTCTTTGTCATCATGCTTGATTTGAAATCCAAGAAAGTAAGTGAGTTCACCCATCATACTCATTTCTAATTTCTTTGTCATCATTTTTTTAAACTGTTTACAAAGTTTGTAATTTGTTGAGCCAAATATGATGCCGTCCACATATACTAGGACAAATATCTCCTTTGGTTTTGTAGATAAACATAGTATGTCAATCTATCCTCTCACAAAATTATTCTAACCTTTGGTGCTTGTTTCAGTCCATAAAGGGCTTTGTCAAGTTTACAGACATAGTTAGAGAACTCACTACTTTCAAAACGTTGAACATAAACTTCTTCTTTAAGTTTCCCATTTAGGAAGACACTTTTGACATCCATTTGAGTTATCTGCACAAATATGTGGAACAACCAGGACTTAAGGTAGTATTTGGTAATAACTCATCTTGTATTACCATTAGTCAGCTTTGTGGTGCTAAGTATATTGTTCAAGAACTAATTTTAATGCAAACAAACAAATTGTGTTGATAGCCCCTAGGAGGAATGACGTATATTTACTTGACATGTCATCACTCTCTCCAACTCAAGCTTTCTTCTTTGTTAAGGCCTTTGAAAGTATCAACTGGCTATGGCATAAAAGGTTATCACATCTAAATTTTAAAAGAGTTAATTGCATTTTTGGTCCCTGTGGTATGGCCAAATTGCAGGTTTGGGACTCAACTTTTCGAAATTGCAGTCAACGTCCCTATTTTCAAGTTTGGGTTGCAGGTTTGGTTCCCGGTCCGGGACCAATCCTGCAATTTGGCCAAACCATAGGGACCAAAAATGCAACCCAAAAGGACCAAACCTGCAACCCAAACTTGAAAATAGGGATGTTGACTGCAATTTCAAAAGATTGGGTCCCAAACCTGCAATTTGGCCATATCACAGGGACCAAAAATGCAATTTACTCATTTTAAAAACATAAACAATCTTGCTAAACAAAACACAGTCCTTGGTTTACCTTCACTTGTTTATTCAAAGGATAAACCATGCTCAACATATTAAAAATGCAAAATTCATAGGGATTCTTTCGTAACAAAACAAATTTTTTCAATTAAAAAATGTCTTCACTTGCTTCATATGGACCTATTTGGACATGTGAGTCGAATGTCCAGCAATCATGAGAAATATACCTTAGTCATTGTTGATGAGTACTCAAGATATAAATGGGTCTATTTTCTCAAAAGAAAAGCCAGGCAACTGAGACCATAATTTCATTTGTCCGAAAGATTGAAAATCTAAATGATACTAAGGTTAAACAAATCAAAGCTAACAATGGAACTGAATTTAAAAACTAGGAACTTGAGAGTTTTTGTGATGAGAAAAGAATTTCTCAGAACTTCTCTTCTCCCTACACACCTGAACAAAATGGTCGGGCTGAAACGAAGAATAGAACTCTCATTGAAGCTGCTAGAACAATGTTGAATGGTTCAATTCTCTCAAAACACTTTTGGACTGATACAATAAGCATGACTTTCTATACTCATAACATATCAATCATTGTCAAAAGACATGATGAAACACTATATGAGATATGTCGTGGAAGAATTCATGTCAGTTTCTTTCATGTGTTTGGATGTCCCGTGTTTATTCACAATCACAAGGATCATCTGGAAAAATTTGTTGCAAAAGCTGACGATGGATACTTCCTTGGATACTATATGTTCTCCAAAGCTTTCAGAGTCTTTAACACAAGGAGACAACAAGTAGAAGAAACACTTCATGTTACCTTTGATGAGAGTATAGAAGCCATCAGGTTCTCTAGTACCTCACTAGATGAAACTGGGATAAATGATACAAGATATCCTCCTGATGAATATATTCATGAGAATGACCCCTCAAGGCAATATCAAACTAATTCTGTTATTTCCTACTACATCATACCACATAATCGCAAACAACCGACTATCAGTGAATTCATTGATGCTCAAAATGTCCCTGATGTAATTGCTCCAACTGAACAAATTGTTCCTCACACTAAGGATATTGAAGGTCCTCTTGAGCTCATCAATACTGAAGGGACAAATGAATAATGTGTTCAAAATTTCAAACTGAACAAATTGATCAAGTAACTGATGATTTCATCATTGAGTTATTACTCACTGAAGATGATTCAGGGGAGAACTTTGAAACTTTAGTACCAACTACTAATATCTCTTAGTTTCCAGTTACTCCTCATGCATCTTCAAGTTCAAACTCACATCATATCCCTCGGGATAGATAGTCAAGATAACAACATATTGAACTTTTAAACATCATTGGCGAACCCACTAAAGGCATGCTTACCAGAAATAAGGCTGCCAAACTGAAAGTTGCCTTCGCCTTTCATTAACGGATGAAACATTTAGGGCCCGTTTGTCATGGGACTTTTGATTCAAAGAATGGAATCATTTCAGCAAAACGACATTTGGTATGCCAACTTCTACTGTTCTGAATGAAACTAACCCCACATATTCATTCCTCAACAAATTGACCACTTTCAACCTCGAATGCAAATAAATTCTCATCAATTTAATGATATGTCAGAATTTAACCCTCTCTCTCCACACATGCACCACACACTGATTTATTTTTTCTTTTTTATTATTTTATTATTTACATAAACTAAAATTAAATAAAATATTAAAAATAATGCTTATTTTTTATTAAAACAAAATAATATTTTATATTATAATATATTTTATCTCTCCTCCTTTTCTTTCAATCCATTACCAAATCCAAATCCGATTCTAAACCCTTTTACAAACCAAACACACCCTTAAAGATTGACTTACACTTTGGTTTACTACCCGTTTATAGTTTACTACGTTCCAAGCTTCACGTGAGTGCCTCGTATCGCTTGAGGGAAGATGTTAGTGTGTATATATCACATGCTTATGGTGCACCATACTTTATCATACTACACATGATCATCGCCCGTTACTATGTCATAGGAAACTTGTGTAGATGTAACATAATCAATAGTCCAAAGTGTCGCCAGGTTTTAAAGGCTTATGTATTTGTCCCGAAAAAATAATGACATTCATTCTACACATTTCAAACAAAAAAAGCAATCGACTTCAAAGAATTATTTTGGTTGTTTTTTTTACCCAAAGCCCCCCTTGAGTACAACAAACACGAAATATCTTAAAGTTACCGAAAGCTCACACTACAACCCTTGCACGGCATCAATCAGTATACTTAAATATTTGCTAGTGTGCTAAAGAATGACGAGCTCCCTTCGTCCTTGAAGGGTCTTTACTAAGCTGCCACAAAAGGGTCATTGCCATTAACAATGCTATTGAAATGAGTTTACTTATAACCCATGCTTAACATACCATTCACATAGCAAGTTGTTCGATCAATAAACTTACGTGACTAAAGAACAGAAACAACAATCTCAACACAAAACCATCATTCCATAAGTTCTTTTCTCTCTCGTGTCTGTAAAAAACACCCTAATTGCCAGGTAAAACTGCATTCCACAAAGTGGCAAAACTAGTGGAAGAGCACAAAGGCAAGTCCAGTAAAATGGTAGTAAGAAAAGGTGATGAACGAAACAACGAAATACAATTGAGATTTACATGCCTTTGCTCTGGAGACTAAATAAACGTAAGAAGGCCAAATTGCAATTGTAAGCTTTTTGAAAGAATTGTGAAGAATTATGACTGCTGCTGCGCAACGTCCATTAGCTAAGCAGAAACCTGAATATGTCGCCTAAAGAAATGATACCTTCTACTCGTTTGCTTCCAGCCTCCACGATCACAACACGTCTTACGCCTGACCAAACACATCATGTCAATACAAAAATTATATTGTCTACTAAAGCTATATACATAAAATCCTACAAAAAGCTATATAAAATTGAGTAAATTGCATAAATCGTCCCTGAACTATGACAAAATTGCATGTTTCGTCCCAACCTTTTCGAATCTGCAGTTTCGAAAAGGTTGGGACGAAACATGCAATTTCTTTAAAGTTCAGGGACGATTTATGCAATTTACACTATAAAATATAACGGGGGCAAGTACCTGGTTTTGCTAATCTTTCCATAACTTTATGCAGAGAATCAGAGCGTAGGCACATGTGGCATCTTTGTCCGGCTGTCCCATAAGTTGAGTATGGTTCTTGTCCAAGCTGCAAAGCCTGAAATTACAGGAGACATCAATTACGGACTCCCTAGAAAAAGAATACCAAATTTGCACTAGGAAAGGAAAATTCTTGGATATTATACCGCCACCAAACACTCGTAACAACTAATTTTTGGGCCCCACTGCCCAAATATGTTAAGAGCACGTATGATTCAGCTAGAGGTGGGAGTTGTATAGCAGGTCAAACCAGGTCATTCTTGCATAAGCCAAATGGGGCGGGTTGAACCAAAACACTTTTTGTCCATAGTATTCTACTTCTAAAATTATCATAGACTTTGGGCAACTCCGGACCCATTTGACATGCTTTTTTTCAAAAAATTTACCTATCCCGGATTGACTAATAAGTGAATGGGTCGAAATTGCTTCATCCAGATTAACTTTTCATAATTGACTTAATATAAAAAGGGTAAACTGATGGAGACAGTGGTACTTGCCTGATGAATGGTCATTTCTTCGAGGTTAATGTGTGTGTAAATTTTGTCCTTTGCCAAAGCAGTAATATCACTGACAGAAGCAAACCAGCATGGTAATAACAAAGTTAAAACTCCGTGAACACTATGCTTGGACTCAATAAGGACACAAAAAGATAAATTTACCTTCGAGAGTAAACATCCAACAACGAGTCATTGTCATCAACAATGGGAATTGAGCTAACTTCAGCTGCAAAAAAAAAAGGATATTTAATACATGAAAATGGGTGCAATCTGTTTATGAAAAACGAAATAGCACTACTGATTCTTAAATTCCAATTTCATAAAGTGGGACATCTGATGAGCATAAATGTACCTTGCACAAACAGATTTAACGCTGCACTAAGAGAAGAGTTTGGTCTCAAGATCGCCAATGGTTGTCTATTCGATTCTCCGATTTTTGGAACCCATGTACCAAGCGGAAGGGAACAAATTGGCAGTTGCAATATCGGCAATGAACTTGCAGAATGCCTAAAGTATCTGCAAACAACTGAATTAGCAGATGCACTTCGTTAGTACTATAGCGTGGTATAAAATTAAGCTGCACTAGACAAAAAAAGGCAAAAACTTACGTTTTAGTACTTCAGATAGTGAAGCAAGATATAATAACTGTGGATATGAACCATCGTCGGAGGTCGAATGAGTGATCGGAATTGTAGCTACTCTATTCTGCAGTATCTTTACGGCAATATCCTTTAAATTTTCATCTGGACCCGCCTGAACAATCAAAGTCAATACATTCAGAGCATTACAAATTGCTACAAACATCTCGCTACAAACTAGGGACATACGTAGATTTCAAAAACAAACATGAAAAGTTACCTGTACCAGTCGTTTAGAAAATATTTTACCATGCTCAGTACTTTGTTTAAGCAGACATAGCTTTGCTTCTTTCCAAGCAGATATCGTATGAGTCTCAAGTTCTTCTTCTGTCAAGTTGGACCCATGATTACCAAGCTGCAAACAAAATTAAATCACGAATCACCCCCACATATAAGTTGTAATGGTCCGATTATAGTAAGCTTTGGCTAGTTTCCAATTATGGATCCATTTTGTTGGATTTTTAGTGCAAGTATCAACTTTTGCACAAAGGGTTGACAAAAACAAAAACGCAAGTATCGCAAGTCAATATTTTAATAACTGGATTCGTCTTGGACTTACCTCCCGCATAATTAATATAAAATCCAATGCACTTAAAACACCAACAAACTGACCCTTGCTGAAGTCCCAAAGAGGAGCCGTAGATATTCCCTGAAAATTTCTCATATTTAGATATCGTACATATAATTGAATATTATTAGTGTAATAATGCACAAAGAACATAATCTAAAACACGTATACAAGCAACTTGTGAGTTCGGTTAATATAGAAATGTATAATTATGTCCTTAAAATGGAAAATGTGTCCATCTCCTAACACATGGAAGCGTAAGATAAATCAATGCTGAACATGAAGTAACGAAAGGTGACGTGTATCCTATAGCAATATTCATAATCTTTGAGAAGCATAACGAGCATTGTATTCATTAGGGGCAACTGATTAAAATAGTTGCCATTTACCTGCTCATAAAGGATATGAAACGCTTGCTTTACAGGTAAATCGACATCTAAAGCAATGACCTGAGCACATGACAAATAATAAAAACATTAGAAAAAGAGCTGCAAAGCCGTGTTTACATGACATGAAATGTTGAGTATAATGCACTAAGACCAATAATAACTATATCAGACCTTGCCAGACTCGGGAAGCAACTCATAAGCCAGATGTGTAGACAAAAATACAGATATCCGTTGGCGAGATACCTCCAAGTCTGCTTCTGATATCCTTGGCAACGGCTCATGTGATGTACCATCCGAAACCCTTACCTGCAATAGAATTCCCAGACATGAAAGGGGGATGAAAATGCAGGGGCATGGACCAAGTCTACTAGTTAAAGTTAAAAGTTGTATACAAAGACTTAACATGAGTAAAACTGCTCGTAATTTATAGGATCATGCTTCCTTTCATATAAAATGACCACCTTAACCTATTGCCACCCCATGCGGGTGGAAGTAAGTACTAATAACTACGAGTTGACAAAATTTACAGCTTTTATAAAAGAATTGTTTAACAAGTATCTTACCACTCGCTGAAAGGTCTCATTATCCACATCCATGCTTGATCCAGAATTAATATGTGGACTCAGGACTGCAGGATTGTAGTCTGGCTCCCTGGTTAAGAGAACGGTATTTACAGTACCATAATTACCAATTACAAAAGGTTGGTGCTCGTCATGTCGCCACTCACCATCAACAATAAATTTATACTGCAAGATGAGAACAATATATGAACGTCAATCAAATGAGCTAAGTTATGATGATAAAGTTGCTTTATCGTGAACCAAAAGAAATTCCTGCTGTGTTTATTCATCACAAGACATGGTCTTGGGCATACTCTAGCTAGTACTTACACCATCATGATGACTTTTACTACTTCAGCCATCACTGAAACCCCATCGCCAACCGCCATCTGTTAGTTACACTAAAAAAAACCATGATTCGAACTACGGCTTCTTTCATAGCCCTATCACTGTATCCACATGTGGTAAGCAAATCGTTACCGTTAAAGGGGTAGCGTACATCGATGCTAAAAGTTTCAATAGCTTATAAAGTTCTGGGAAATATTACGATGCTATTGAATTTTGAGCATCGCACAATACCTACCCTTCTACAGGTAGCAATTAGCTTAAGGCGATTTAACCAACAATAGGCTATGATAGTAGCGATATTCAAAGCATTGGTTTTTCATGACCGTAAGCCCGTAACAAAAACAATTGTTGGCTGATTGCGAGTATTTAGAGATGCTTGTAGGTAGCATAAAGCATCTTTTAAAGAACACCTAGGGTAGAGTAATAGTAGGTGCCAAAATTATAGCTAAATCCTACTAAAGATTAACTAATCATATATGTATGTAGTAAGTTACTAATTCACCCATTAACGCAAATCTTCTCATTTTCGAAACACCCGCGAAATCTATTTACCAAAACCATTTTTATCTAAGAAAGTGCATAATGTAAACCAAAACCATTTTCACCAAAAGATCGGAAACCATGGTTACATAAAAGAAAGAAGATATAAAAAATAAAATAAAATAACTGAACATTCTTATCCGACTGAACATTCTCATCTTATAGATTCATTTTGGTCATAAATAAGATTCATCATGGCTAAGCTTATTGCATCACATCTTAGCTGCTTAATTATGGATCAGATTGCTACCATTTACGTGAATTGCAATAAACATCATGTTCATCAAGGCTTAAATATCATACTTTAGGTACCACGTGCAACTTGCAAGTGCTCTTATGCGCTTTATATATTACTGTGTGTGCTTTTATGATAGTCTATCTATGTATATTGCTATGTCTCTACAATTGTAATTTCACACTCACGCTTAAATATCAGTATCATCAATCCTAACTTCAAGGCCTTCATATAGATACACTAAACGATACCACACACAGTTTTAACTAACCTGATGGTAAGCCACATATCAAACATTACGTTCTTCAAGCATTGAGGATTTTAACTTATAACATTACACATTGTCACATTTAGCTCATTAACCATACACAAATGAGAACTCGTATCATCAAACCGTCATATATTAACCTATCACGTTAACTAAGATTAAATGGGCCACAATAAACAAAACGACACCATAGTACCATAATAAACTAAAATCTAACTAACCTGATGATAAAGATTACACATTCATATGCTGTCAAGTCATTATGTTCTTAACACACTCGGGATTCCTAAGACATCGCATTACTCATTTAGCTCATTAACCATATATATAAACAAAACTCGTATAATCAAAACGCCCTATATCAACCTACGATACTATCTAAGATCAAACGATCTACAATGAACGATACGATACTAAACTAAGAACTAACTAACCACGTATAAGCACAAATTTGATTGATCAAAGCGTCAACATATTCTATCTCCGGGATCATCCGCCCATAGCAACCACATTTCATACCATCAATCCTAGGTTCAATACATAGGCGCATGACTACAATATACGACACCATACTAAACTAAAATCTAACTAACCTGATGAAAAAGATAACAGATTCATAAGCTGTCAAGTCATTACGTTCTTAACACATTCACGATTCTTAACATATAGCATAACTCATTTAGCTCATTAGTCATTACCCATACACAAACGATAATCCGAGTGATCAAAAGGCACTACATTATCCTACAATACTATCTAAGATCAAATGCTCGTATCATCAAAACATCATATAGTAAACTAAGATACGCCACAATAAACAAACGACACCATACTAAACTAAGATTACACATTCATATGCTGTCAAGTGATTATGTTCTTAACACATTCACGATTCCTAATTCACATTACTAATTTAGCTCATTAATCATATATAAACGAGAACTCGTGTAATCAAAACGCCCTATATCAACCTACGATACTATCTAAGATGAAACGGTCTACAATAAACGATACAATACTAAACTAAGAACTAACTAGCCATATATAAGCACAAATTTGATTGATCAAAGCGTCAACATAATCTATCTCCAGGATCATCCGCCCATAACAACCACATTTCATACCATCAACCTAGGTTCAATACATAGGCGCATAACTACAATATACGACACCATACTAAACTAAAATCTAACTAACTTAATGAAAAAGATTACAGATTAACAAAAGATAATCCGTGTGATCAAAAGGCCCAACATTCTCCTACAATACTATCTAAAGATCAAATGCCCGTATCATCAAAACGTCATATAGTAACCTAACATACGCCACAATAAACAAACGACACCATACTAAACTAAAATCTAACTAACCTGATGATAACCAGGTGGCAAGCTACATATCGTCTGAAACACAGTCGGACACCCCTCAACCGGCGTCATCGGCCAATGCTCCGACCACCTTCAAAAACACCCCAAAAAAACACATTCAGACATTCATCAAATACATCTTTTTTTATATAAAAAAAAACTTTATAAAAAAAAACTCACCCAGTAAATGAACCACTTAAATAAACACTTCTACCACCATAAGGCCACACAAATCTCGCCGGAGTTAACACTGTCCCGGCCCCACCACTCTCCATCAAACCCTAACTTTTTTTTATAAAAAATTGGATCTTGGAACTAAAAGGGTATGCTTAAAAAGCCTTAAAAACCATAAAAATCAAAACTTTATTAAATTTATTGTAAATTAGAAAAAAAAACCCTAATAAATAAATTTATTACAAACCCTAAATGTGAATGAAATTAAAATTTTAAAAAAAGGGTACTGAAAATTGGATCAAGAAATTAAAAGGGTATGCTTAAAATAGCTTAAAATTTATAAAAATCAAAACTCTATTAAAAATTACGAAAAAAAGCCTATTATTTATTATAAAAAAAACCGTTTTTAATAGCCTATTATTGAGAATTGGATCAAGAAATTAAAAGGGTATGCTTAAAAAGGCTTAAAATTTATAAAAATTAAAACTTTATTGAATTTTAATGAAAATGGAAAGAATTTGTGGAATTTGGAGATGTGATTTTGTTGTTTAATTTAATTTGGGGGAAATTTTTTTGTTTGCAGAGTTGCGTAGTTATGTACACAAGTTGTTTCATTGGGTGATAAAATTAAAAAAAATATGGAAAAGTGGAAAATTTTCACTTTTACAGGATTAGAGAAATAAATAAAAAGTCAAATGGTTCTAATTTTGTGAAGTTTTTTGTATGGTTGGAGTTTTCTTTATAACTTGTACATGCAAAAAATAAAGATTCATTTTTTATCATAGATCCTAATACTCAATCTCAATCATTCATTTTTTCATCAAATTAAATCTAACTTTCCATCTCTTTTTTAAAATTAAATATCTCACAAACCGTTAATCGTTACGTAAAATGAAACATACCATTGCAACGAGAATTAAATCATTTTTCCAATGAGGGGCACTTTGATATACTTTCGATGAACTTTTTTTTTGGTTTTTTTCAGACGTGACTAAAAAAATCAAAAAAAAAGTTCGTCGAAAGTATATCAAAGTGCCCCTCGTTAGAAAGATGATTTAATTCTCGTCGCGGTGGTGTATTTTTTGTCGTTTAACGATTTACCGTTTGCAAAATATTTTAATTTTTAAAAAGAGGTGGAAAGTGGGTTTTTCTTAATTTAATAAAAAATGGGTGGCTATGATTGGTCCATTGGATCTTTGATAAATATTGGATCTTCATTGATCTCAACTCTTTGTCCAATAGGTAACTTTTATGGTTTGAGTATTCGGTACCGGTACTTATAGGACGCGTTATAGTAATATAACGCAACCGTATGGCACCAAGCGACACCGATGCTCGCCTTATAAGGCCTCACGCAAAAATCATCAGCTCAACTTCAGGGCCGTTTTTAAATTTTTAAAATTTTTGAGGGCATTGGTCGAAATTAGATAATGAGGTTTTTTAAAAAGAAATTTCACATATAAAGTGTCACATTCTATAAGATATATTGTAAATTGGTTATCTAAACGTTTAACATATTTCTCAATATATTTTCTCATCTAAACATTGTTTTCTTCGAAAAAAAGGGTTTTGCTAACCACAACCCTACGGGTTGTATTTAAGCTTTCCATGATTAAAAAATCAACATTTAATTAACAACAAATATTTCATTTTTAACAACACTTTCTATAAATACAATCATTAAATAGGCATAAACATGAAAACAATAAGTTCATTAAATGCAATTTTGCACAAAAGATTAGGCTTAAGCACAACCCATAGGGTTGTGGTTAGCAAAACCCAAAAAAATATGTGTACACTGTTAGAAATTTAGTGCAATTGTGGGAATCGGATCATACTTGGAAATAGGTTGGGAGGTACGGAGTGTATACTTATCAAGTCACTGATTTTTCCTGACTCTTTTAGTGGTTAAAATTAAATGGGTGGTTACGAACATTTAAGTGGCAGATTTGACTACATTAAATATTTTATAATATCTTTTGCCTATTTAAGTGGCAGATTTGACTGCATTAATGACCATATATTTAATTTGATCATGTAACCACTAATTTCTAAATTATGGAGAATAATTATGGAAGAGATTAATTGGCCATTAATCTCTCATTAATTCCATAAATAAGTTTTGAGTAAATCCCTTATAAATAGGGATCACAATTACATGAAAAAACACACACAAAACAAAAACACATAGAATCGCGGGGTTCTTGATTTGTGCCTAGAACAAGAACAAACAATTGGTTTTATCCCAAAGAGGTATTCGTGTAACCCAGGCATGGGGTCGAATAATCTTCTTTGGAAAGTGATTACACGACTTCAAGTGATATCTGGTAACCATCTTGGTAATTAGCTAGGCTATTGATTGTCTTCACCCTGATCTGGAACACACTACAACCAACAATCAAAGAAGATTATTCTGTGATGATCAATGGAGGTTGCTGCTATGAAACACATGGCTTCAAACTTTGCTAAGCTTGACAAGTTTGAAGGGGTAAACTTTAGAAGATGGCAGAAGAATATGCACTTCTTGCTTTCCAGCATGAGTGTGGTGTATGTGCTGACTACTCCTATTCCTGAAGATGGTGGTGATGATGCAACCGTGGAACAAATCAGGAAGAGAGCCAAGTGGGACAATGATGACTATGTCTGCAGAGGTTTAATCCTCAATGGTATGTCTGATTCTTTATTTGATATTTACTAGAATTTTGAATCTTCCAAAGAACTATGTGATTCCTTAGAGGCCAAATATATGGCTGAAGATGCATCAAGTAAGAAGTTCCTTGTTGATAATTTCACCAATTACAAAATGACTGATTCAAGACCAGTTATGGAACAATACAATGAACTTCTTGGTATACTTAAAAGGTTTACACAACATAAGATGAACATGGATGAGGCTATTCAGGTCTCTTGTATCATTGAAAAAATCCCTTCTTCTTGGAAAGATTTCAAGCACACCTTGAAACATTTAAAAGAGGAATTAACTCTTGTTGAGTTGGGCAGTCATCTGCGTATTGAGGAGTCCCTCAGGATGCAAGATAGTTACAAGCCAAAAGGCAACAATGTTGTTGGTCCTTCAGTTGTCAATATGGTGGAGCATAACAACTCCTCCAGGTAGAATGACAACAAGGGTAAACGTAAGCATCATGATAACACCAAAGCTGATCCTAACAAAGGTCTAAAGTGACTTGTTGGAAGTGTGGAAAACATGAACACTTGAAAAAGGATTGCAAAGGTGGAAAATTTGGCAACAAAGCCAATGGTTCAGGCACAAATTGTTTAGTAGATGGTTCTACCAACTCCCTAAAAGGTCAGAATATGTTTAATAAATCTTTTCAGGTTTATTATGTTACATATGTATCTGAAGCTTACTTTGTGTAGGATGATGATGTTGCGTGGTGGGTTGACTCAGGAGCAACAGTTCATGTGTGTAAAGATAGATGTTGGTTCAAGACCTATGAGTCGCTGAATGATGGATCTATTCTTCACATGGGAAATGAGTCAACAGCCTTGGTGCATGGACGTGGTTGTGTAGATCTTAAGTTTAGTTCTGGAAATATTGTTTCATTGTTTAATGTTTTGCATGTTCTTAATATAAGGAAGAATTTGATTTCTAGTAGTGTTTTAAATAATTGTGGTTATAAACAAGTGATTGAATCTAATAAATTTGTTTTATCCAAACATTGTGTGTTTATTGGTTTTGGTTATTTGACTAATCAAATGTTCAGGCTTAATATTGTTAATGATAATATTGCTTCAGCCTTTATGTCAACCTCTAAACTGAATGATTCAATCATATGGCATGCTAGACTGGGCCATGTCCACTTTAAGAGGATGCAAGATATGTCTAAAGACGGGTTAATCCTAGCTTTTGACATGGACACTGAAAAGTGTAAAACTTGCATGCTGAACAAAATAACTAAGAATCTATTTCAAAATGTGAAACGTGAAACTGAAGTTTTAGAGTTGATCCACAGTGATTTATTTGATCTGCATGCTACTCCTTCACTAGGGAATAAAAAATACTTTGTGACATTTATTGATGATGCTTCTAGGTTTTGTTATGTTTATTTATTACATTCAAAGGTTGAAGTATTAGATAAATTCAAAGTATTTAAAACTGAAGTTGAATTACAATAAGGGTCCCAAATCAAAAGATTTAGGACTGATAGAGGAGGTGAATACATGGATACTTTGTATTTTCAGTCTGTTGGTATTATCCATGAAACGACTACCCTATACTCCACAACAAAATGGTATATCTGAAATGAAAAATAGAGTACTAAAATAAATGGTTAATTCCATATTATCCTACTCAAGACTGAGTCAATGATTCTGGGGTGAAGCTATGTTAACAGCTTGCTATTTATTAAACAGGGTTCCCAATAAGAGGAACATGATTACCCCTTATGAACTCTAGACTAAAAGGAAACCAAACCTGAACTACCTTAGGGTTTGGGGTTATAGGACAGTTGTAAGACTCCCTGATCCAAAGCTAAAAACTTTGGGTGAAAGAGGCATTGAATGCATCTTTTTTGGATATGCTGAGCATTCCAAGGCTTTTAGGTTCTATGTCATTGGGCCTAATGATTCAGTTTTAATTAACTCTATAATTGAATCAAGGGATGCAATCTTTGATGAGAATAGATTATCTTCAGTCCCTAGACCAATTCTCAGGATTCATAATGGAACTGAAGACATTGGTGGTTTAGTGGTCCTTGAAGAGGTCACTGAAGATGTTGTTCAGCAACCTGAGCCTGAGCTCAGAAAAAGCAAAAGGAATAGAACTCCAAAGGATTTTGGACATGAATTTCAATTATATTTAATTAAAAGAACAATGGATGAGGTCTCTGACCAACACTCCTATTGCTTTAATGTTGAGGATGACCCCAAAAAAATTGATGAAGCAATAAAGTCTTAGGATGTTGCTTTCTGGAAAGAAGCAATTAATGATGAGATGGACTCCATTATGGGCAACAATACTTGGATGTTGGCTGATCTACCTCCAGGTTGCAAACCTCTTAGTTGCAAATGGATCTTCAAAAGAAAACTGAAGGTAGATGGAACTATTGAAAAGTTCAAGGCAAGGCTGGTCATTCAGGGCTTTAAATTGTAATAACCGATGATTTGTCCAGGGTTAAGTACTATAAAATATTATGAATTTCGTATTTTGAAGTCTTTCGACCTTGTCAGTTTTCCTGATGAAAGCTGAAAAGTTGACTTCAGTTGATTATTTTTGCGTAAAACGGTTACGGTTTAACCAGGATTTTTGGAGGAGTCTTGAATTTCGGGAGAGAATTACTTTTGATTCGTCTTTCCATTTTTAGAATATTTTGTTGGTATTTTAAATAATTCCGGGAAGCTTTCCCGTGATCCGTGAAAATCGTCACGCAGCGCGTACCGGCACGACAGTTATTTGGGAATAAGTTTAAGTGATCCGAAAGTGTGTAATGAGCTTATTTATTTAAATAAATTCATGATTTAGAAAACGTTGGTTTAAAACGTAAATCGTTGGTGTGTGATTTGAAAGTTGTCAGAAAACGGTCATTGTCGTGAAATTCGGTAAAAAGACTGTAACGGTCGTTAAAGTGTAATTTTTGAGCAAGTCGGTTTTAACAAAGTTTATTTGGGGGATTTAAAATGTTTTCACACTTGTGAGGATGGTTCGGTTGAGTTTTAAACAAAAAATTATGTTTTCGGTCCTGACTAGGCCGGCAACGTCCAAATAGAATTTTTGTAGCAGATTAAGGTGATATGTGTCGTATAAATAACCTAGATTTATGGAAAAGCGATTTTAAACGCAATGGGAATATTAATTAAACTTGGATAACGTTGTAAATCATCAAACTTTGAGCTTTTAAGTGATCCCGACATGAAAATATGAACCCGAGACCCCTTAGCCTTGGTTTTCCATGCATGGTACAAAACTTTTGTCATAACCTCAACATTTTTCATTCTCATTTGAAATCAAACACACAAAAAATATCTCTCTTCTCTCTCCCTCTCTATTTCGGACGACAACACCAAGGAACAAGAAACATTGATTTTTGAAGATTACCAAGAACACGGGGTTAAAACATCGATAGTGGGTTGATATTAGATAGACGCGGGTTATAGAAAAAGGTTTTGGGTCTCTTTCTTTTGCGTCAAAATTGAACCAAACTCGCCAAAGTTGTAAGTTTTTTAAATTTGATTTAAGTTGTACTTCTATGCTTATTATGGTGTCTTAATACTAGTTGTACAAGTTGATCGTCATAAAAAACAATTCTTGAAAACAAAAAGTGTAAGAAAAGGGGTGTTTGCTTGCGTCAAACTCGAACAAGAAGAAACAAGGGTCGTAAGTTTGAATATTTTGGTTGTGGTAGTATTTTTATGATTTTGTCAAAGTACTTTTTGGGCTTATTTTGAAAGATGCTTAAAAATAAGCATAGTTTGAGCTTATTCGAATTTTTTTGGGCTTATGGGTGTTTCGGCCCAACAGGAAAGAAAGAAGGAAGAAAAAGGGTGATGGGCTTGGCCCATTGGCTTGGTTTTTGGCTTATATATTGGGCTTATTGTTTCGGCTTATTTTCGGCTTATGGCTTATTTGTTTCGGCTATATTGGTTTCGGCTTAAGGCTTATTTAGTTCGGCTTATATTTTTGAGCGTATGGCTTAATTATGTTTCGGCTTATATTTTGACTTATGGTTTATTTGGTTATGGCTTATATGGTTTCGGCTTAATATTTGATTTTGGTTTATATTGCTTCGGTTTGTCATTGGCTTATAGCTTATAATGGTTTTAAATTTATATTTTAGACTTACATTTTGGCTTCGGGTTTAAAATAATAAAACGGATTATGAAAACTTAGAAAATACATGTTAAGCTTCTATTGGGCCTTAAGGCCCAATAAGTGAAGATTAGTGGTTTAATACGTTTAAAGTGAATTTTTAAAAGTGAAACATGTTTCGTGTCAATATTGAAAGTCGTTGGAGGAAAATACGTTTTGTTCAGGTATTTTGAGATATAGAACTTCGCGTTTGGTCGGAAGGTGATGAGAATTGGGAAAAAAATGTTTGGATTTGAGAATTTGGGAAAAGTGTTAGAATTGAGATTTTAAAATCTTGGAAAATGTTGTATAAACGAACGACTCATGCCAAAATTTTGTAAAATTCCCACACTTTGTAAATATTGTGAAAAACTTATTTTGTGTCGATTCGGTTAAAGGACAGAATGTGACTTTTGATAAACTTTAAGTGTCGAGATTGACCGAATCAAGCGTGGTTATGTTAAAATGACGAGGTTATATAATTTGGCCTATTCTTTTAATAGATTTCAAGGTGGACTTTGGCCCTACCCCTTTCTGCTTTTTTCAGTCTTGGCTGGAATTAGATGGCTTTAATGATCTAGTTGTTCAAACTTGGGCGCATGATGGCATCGTTGAAGCTAGTGGATTCATCTCCTTCAAGAAGAAACTTCAAAATCTTAAAAGGGTCATTCGTGATTGGGTTATCTCTAAAAAAGTTGATTCCAACAAACTTAAGAGAGAACACCAAGCTAGGCTAGCTGCTATTGACACTAAGGTTGATCAAGGGTGTGCTAATGAGGAAGACTTCATAAATCGTAGAGATTCAACGAAAATTTTGGATGATATCCTGTCACTGGAATCAAAAGATTTAGCTCAAAAAGCTAAAATCAAATGGGCTATTGAAGGCGACGAAAATACTAATTTTTTTCATGGTACCTTAAAGAAAAAACGACGACAACTTGCTATTAACGGGATTCTAAAGAACGGAGAATGGATTGAAGAACCTGGTAGGGTTAATAACGAATTTTTTAAACATTTCAGTAAACGGTTTCAGCGTTTAAATGGGATTCAACCAACTTTAAATGTCGACATGCCAAATATGCTTTCTCCTACGCAAAGAGATTCTTTAGAGATTCAATTCTCTCGTGATGAAATCAAACGGGCGGTATGGGATTGTGATGGAGATCGTGCCCCAGGGCCTGACGGATTTACTTTCAAGTTTATAAAGACGTTTTGGGACCTGATCAAAGATGATGTGGTTCGTTTTGTTAACGAATTCTTTTCTACAGGTTTAATTTCTAAAGGTTGTAACTCTTCGTTTATCGCCCTGATTCCAAAAGTTCCTAATGCAAAGTTCGTTAATGATTTTCATCCTATTAGTCTTATAAGATGTCAATACAAAATCATTGGCAAACTTCTTGCAAATAGACTTGGTTCGGTTATTGGAAGCTGCATTAGTTTCGAACAATCTGCCTTTATCAAAGGTAGAAATATCTTAGATGGTCCTCTTATTCTTAATGAAGTTATCGCTTGGTATCGCAAACACAAGAAAGAGCTTATGGTCTTTAAAGTTGATTTCGAGAAAGCTTTTGATTCTCTAAGGTGGGATTATTTGGACATGATTATGGGAAAACTTGGCTTTGGTTATAAGTGACGTTTCTGGATACTTGGTTGTCTTCATAGTGCTCGTTCTTCTGTCCTTGTTAATGGCTCTCCTACTTCTGAGTTTGATATTTACAGGGGTTTACGACAAGGAGATCCCATATCTCCTTTTCTTTTCATATTAGCTATGGAGGGTTTGCATATGCTCACACATAAGGCAGAAGCAATGGGTATTTTTAAAGGTGCAACTTTTGGTAATGACAACATGCGTATCTCTCATCTCATATACGCCGATGATGTTATTTTCATAGAAGATTGATCATACTCTAATGCTCATAATCTTCTTTGTATGCTTCGCTGCTTTTGCCTTATATCTGGTTTGAAAATTAATGTCAATAAAAGTAATATTCTTAGAGTGGGTGTTCCTGAGGTTATCGTTTCTAACTTGGCTTATTCTATTGGATGCGGGGGTGCTAGCTTTCCTATGAAATGCCTTGGAGTTCCTGTTGGAGTAACATGGCTTTATGCTCTAATTGGAGAACTATCACGCAAACATTTTTGTCCAAACTTGCTGTTTGGAAAGCTCATTTTTTATCGGTTAGAGGCCGGCTTTCCTTAATCAAATATGTGATTAGTCATCTCCCAACCTACTACATGTCGATTTATCCTATGCCCTCTACTATTGTTAAGAAGCTTGAGTCTATGCGTAACTAATTCTTTTTAGGAGGTGACATTGATGAGAGGAAAATGTCATGGGTGCGCTGGAATAAATGCTTAGCTAGTAAAGATCTTGGAGGCCTCGGAATCGGGAGTATCTTCGGGCTCAATCGGGCTCTTGTTCAAATAGATTTGGAGATTTCTTTACAGTCCTTCCACTCTTTGGGTGAGGGTTATCAAAAGCATCCTTGGGCCTCATGGATGCATCAATGATAATTCTCCTTGCCGCCTTAGCTACAGCACTTGGGGAGGTATTCTTTCTTTCATTAAGCGTGTAAAGCTTAAAGGTATTGACTTGCTTTCTTATTGTGCTCGAAAAATTGGTAACGGTTCTTCTACGAGATTCTGGGAGGATGTCTAGTGTGGTGACCAACCTCTAAAAACTCTTTTCCCTCGCATCTATATGTTGGATTCGGATAGATCTTGTTTGGTTATGAATCGAATTCCTTTCTATGATGTGAATTCTTTTCTTAGGCGACAACCGCGAGGGGGTATTGAAATGGCACAACTTTCTGAATTACAAGCAAAGATAGAACACGTCACGCTCTCTGATCATGGAGATTCTTGGCTTTGGACGTTGGATTCCTCTGGGTTCTCTATGGCTTCGGTTCAGTATCTGGTTAACTCCAAAACTTTAGACACAGCTCCTAACGCTACTCGTTGGATTCGCCACATTCCAATTAAAGTTAATATCTTTATTTGGAGATTGATGCTGAATAAGCTTCCGTCAAGGGTAAGTGTTTCGTATTCTTTTATATATTTAATACATATATATCTATATATACATATATATATAAATATATACTATATATACATATATATATATTATATACATATATATATATATACATTATATATATATATATATATATGTAAGGATATATCTATATGTATATATGGTTACTACGGTATTTCGACCGCTATGATGTTATGCTATATGTTAAGCTATAATGATGCTGATAATTTGGATAATGATATTTTATGAAATATTTATACCCTTTTATCGTGTTATCACAGGATGTCTACCCCAGTGTTTGTTGACCCAGAGATTTCCACCCAGGCTGACGGAGCTCAGAGCCCCCGAGTGCCCGTACCATTTCCTGAGGATCCTTATGAGGCTATTAGGCAGGCCTATTTAGTTGAGACTGAGACACCTGAGTCACCTCACACTGTAGTATCACCCACTCCACAACCTAACAGTACACCACCCACGCGTCATGCTAAGGATTCAGTAGATTTTGACATGTCCAGTACGAAATCCATGCCATCGGATTCCACCGCACCACTTTTACACCAGATCACCCGCTTACCCACGCTTCACCCACTTTGGTTCCTATTCTTCGTAGGACCACACGTATGGCCGTGCGTGTTCCGCCTGCGATGTCACCTGGCCTCTCTGCCAGTATAGCAGAGGTGGCAGCTATGTCTGATTCAGCGTTCCGTAAGAGGTTTAGGTCCTCTTACGAGAGTTCACCATCATCATCACCGCCAGACCTTCCTTTACGGAAGCATTATCAGGGTATATTGAGTTTGTAGAGGTTGATAAGGGCGGTGGATAGGAGGAAGGTGGAAAGAGATTTTTTTTGGATTCTGATAGTGAGAGCGAGGACGCAGAGGATGAGGATCCTGCTGCAGAGGATGAGGATCCTGCTGCAGGGGACGAGGGTCTTGCTACAGGGGACGAGGGCCCCGGTATGAGAGTTGAGAGTCTTGGTTTAGGAGGCGATGCGGCTGTACCTGAGGGTCAGCAGCGGGCAACCCCGGTTGTGGAGACAGCCGTGGGTGAGCTCTAGGATGGAGGTTATGGGACGGTGTTGAGATGCGAGAGTTGGCACTGGGGCGGGCCAGGATGCCCTGTGTATTGAGGTAAGTAGAGTTCTGGATCTGTACCAGAGCTTGAGAGACCAAAGAGAGTGTCGGCATTAGCGCAGCCCAAACTCATACTTGATAGATCCAGAGGATGGTATATTACATTAATGTCTTGCTTACCCACCAACTAGGCACCACCTATTCAAACACGCCATTTCCCGAGTGGTGGTTTGGGTTCATTCCTGTTTCTCAAGCACCTTCTATCATTCCTTCACTATTTCAATCAACCCATGATACCAATTGATGTTTCCATCGCTTGTAACTTCACCCTCTACGACTGAGACTAAGGGATTTTTAACTAAGTTAAGAGCCTGAGTTGAGATGCAAGAAGGATTGATTCATGATAATACGGTACGATTAGGGGAGCTATCACCCGATTTGTTTGAGAGGTATGATAGCGATATAGGAGAGTTATTTACTAGGTCAGGAGCAGTCAGGGATGAGATCTTTTCCCAGAGATATTGATTAAGGAGTCTAGAGCATGAGCAAGAGAGGGTTGTAGTAACTTTTGGAGCGATTTGGAGACCAGTATTAGCACGGGAGTCGTGGGCAGGTTAGACGGATGCACAAAGAGCAGCTCTGTGACATGCCATTAGTGATATGTAGAGGGAGAATCATGGTTATGATGTAGAATCACAGAGGAGAGGCATGTGCGGTTGGATTGGCTAAGATTGTTGATAGTATGAGGAGAGGGCATGAGCCCAGAGGGGATGCCTAGGATGTATGGGATTTGATTAGTAGTTGTGTATAACACTAAAATGAGTAGCGTCGGTTAGTGTCGGTATTACGATTAGAAGCTTTTTTTTGTAGTGGTAGTTATGACAAATCCTTATTAGTCGTTAGATGATTTGTATTGAAATCAATTTTTACGATAGTGAAGGAAAGTTTGTTCAATTTTATGGTTAGCAGTATTGTGTGTTATTATCGGTTGGATGGATAAGATCAGTGCTTGAGAGCACAGTTTCCCGTGCGTGGTTGTGTTACGACTAGTCGCTCAAGTTAGGTCGGACACCCATTTCTTGTGAGGGTTAGTGTACGATTTAGTTGGTATATTTTGTAAACTTGAAATATATTCGAGTTGGTCTATTATACCATTTCGTTAGAAATGCTAATAGGAAGGTGAAAGACTGTGAATAGGTCTCGAGGAAAGTTGGAAGGAATTTTAGTAATCAAATTTGAAACCTGATTATACTTTTTCTTGTGTAAGCTTTTGAGAGGTATATTGACCTATCTAAGTGAAGTGATATTTAAGGTACTCATTGAGTAGGATTGATTTGGAAAAATTTAAGGCAAATAATGATTAGGTTTAGATAATGAAATGGTCTTCCTAGAAAGGTAAAGCCTGAAGTATTTGACCAAGTAAGGTTTACTTGGGGATTTGAGTGAGTATTGGCAAAAGAACCGTAGACATTCTTGAGAAAGTAAAGTATGAGTCGTGTTATGTAGGACACATACCATGTAGGGTTAGTCCCGTTAGTTGAATAATCGAAGAGTTTGATGATGGAAATTATGATAGAATAGTCGTCACGTCAAGGACTAGATCGTATTCAGACATCCGACTAAGACCGTGTGACCTAAGTTTGAAGAAATTGTGAAACTAAGGGATAGTAGGAAAGGCTATCGTGTTTTGTAGGCGGATATAGATTAACAATGAGCAAAGTCGGATTTGGGACTGTGGACAAAACTTAGTCTTTAGAGGAATCGGAGGAAACCTTTATTGAAAAGACTAAACCCTAGTAATTTGATGTGATTAGTCGAGGATGGAATTTTTACCTGTCGATGTTGTGATTCGATGATTTGCGTCGAATTTCGGGGCAGAAAATTCCTCTAAAAGGGTTAGACTGTGATAACTGGTAATTATCTTAGGGTTAAGTATTATAAAATATTATAATTTCGTATTTTGAAGTCTTTCGATCTTGTCAATTTTCCTGATGAAAGCTGAAAATTTGCTTTAGTGTTTGACCATTTTAAGTTAAAACGGTTACTGGTGTAACGGAGTTTGATGGAGTCCTAAATTTCCGATGAGAGAATCATTTTGAATTCATATTTCATTTCTCGGAGTATTTGGTTTGTTATTTTTATAATTCAGAGAAGCTTTCCATGATTCTGGAACATCATCACGCAGGCGTACCGGCACGTTAATTTGTTTGGGAATAAGTTTAAGTGGATTTGGAAGTGAGTTAATGAGCTTATTTGTTGATAACGTTCATGATTTTAAAAAACATTTGGTTTAGAACGTTAAATCGTTGTGTGTGATTTAAAGTTTTCAGCAAAAAGGTCAATTTACATAAAATTCAGTAAGACTGTAACAGTCGTTAAAGTGTTAAAATTTGAGCAAGTCGGGTTTTGAACAAAGTTATGTATTTTTGGAAATTAAAATGTTTACACTTGTGAGAAATGGTTGGAGTTGAGTTTTAAACAAAAAATTCGTGTTTTTGGTCCTGACGGCGACACGTCTAAATTGAATTTTTTGGTCAGTAAATTAAAGGTGATATGTCTGTATAAATGCCTAGGATTTATAAAAAAGTGATTTTAAAACGCAATGGTAAATATTAAATTAAACTTGGGTAACATTGTAAATCATCAAACTTTGAGCTTTTAAGTGATCCTGACACGAAAAGATGAACCCGAGACCCCCAAGGATTCCCATTTTAGGCGTGTACAAGGATGGAGACTAACAAGGATTCTTTTTAACTTTGGTTTTGTCCATGCTGGTACAAGCATTTGTCATAACCTCAACATTTCATTCTCATTTTGAATTCAAACAAAAACTACATCTATCTTCTCTCTCTTTATTTCAGACGAAAGCACCAAACCACATGAATCATGAATTTTTGAAGATTACAAGAAACAGGGGTTAAAATATCGTAGTGGGTGATATTAGATAGACGCGGGTTATAGAAAAAGGTTTTTGGGTCTTTCTCTTGCGTCAAAATCAAACCAAACTCGCCAAAGTTGTAAGTTTTCTAAATTTTGATTTTTCGTTGTAATTCTATGCGTTTTATGCGTGTCTTATACTAGTAACAGTGGATAGTCTTAAAAAATCAATTCTCTGAAACAAAAAGTGTATAAAAGGGGTGTTTGTTTGCGTCAAACTCGAACAAAAAGGAAACAAGAGTCAAAAGTTTGAATATTTTGGTTTTGGTGGTATTTTTATAATTTTGTCAAAGTAATTTAGGGCTTATTTTGAAGAATGCTTAAAAATAAGCTAGTGTAAAAGGGATTATTTGAGTTTGGGTTATGCTTGTTGGGCTCAGCCCAACAATAATCTTAGTTTTGGGCTCGGTTGCACTCGGCCCGACAAGAAAAGGGGGCTTGGCCCATTTATTTTGGCTTATTTCGATTTAGAGCTTCTTTGGTTCGGCTTATATTGCGAGCTTATGGATTATTATGTTTTTGATAAATATTTTAGCTTATAGCTTATTGGTTTCGGCTTAAATATTTTAGCTTATAGCTTATTGGTTTCGGCTTATATATTCTAGCTTATAGCTTATTGGTTTCGGCTTATATATTTGAGCTTATAGCTTATTGGTTTCAACTTATATTTCGGCTTATGGCTTAAATGGGCCTAAGTAATGGTTTTGGATTTCTACTTGGACTTCGGCCCAATAAAGTATAACTATTAGTATTTTTATTATAAAGTTAACGGGCTAACTTTAAAACTATAATGGACCTTAAGGCCCAATAAGCGAAAACTAGTGATTTAATACGTTTAAAGTAGATTTTTAAAGTGAAACATGTTTCGTGTCAATATTGAAAGTCGATGGAGGGAAATGCGTTTTGTTAAAATATTTTTGAGATATAGAATTTGGCGTTTGGTTTTTTTTAGTCTAGAGGTAGCCAGATTTGGGAAATATTTGGAATTAAGAATTGGGAAAAATGTTTGAACTTGAGGACTTAGAAAAAAAAAAAGTGTTTAGAATTGAGATTTTAAAATCTTGGAAATCTTGTATAAACGAACGGGTCATGCCAAAATTTTGTAAAAATCCCACACTTAGAAAATATTGTGAAAACTATTATTTTTTGTGTCGATATACGGTTAAAGGACGAAACGTAACTTTTATTAAACTTTAAGTGTCGAGATTTAACGATCAAGCGTAGGTTATGTTAAAATGACAAGGTTTTATAATTACCATTTTTTAGCCAATAAAGAGACAAAAATAATAAAATATTATTATTTTATTATTATAAATTTACTTAAGTATATGTATACTTTAACATTTCGGAGATGTTTATTCATTTATTTTTTATCTTCGACTTCCCACTTATTTCTCGTCGGATTCTCTTGGACCGTTGGGTCAGTTGTTTCGTTTTAAGTTGTTGGATGTGTTTGAGTGTTTTGTATTGATGTTGCACTTAGCCCAAGTGTTTTGAGTCGTTTTGAGTAATTTACCACACAACCGTAATATGAGATAACGGTTTTGGTAAAAGATAACAGTTTTGTTATGAGATAACGGTTTTGGTAAAAGATAACGGTTTTGTTATGAGATAACGGTTTTGAGATAAAGAGTAAAGGTTTTGTGATAAGGAAAGAGGTTTTGTAACGGGATTGAGAATCTTAGTGTGAGTAAAGACGAATACTTGTACAATAAGACAACTTTGTACAAACATTAATAAAGTGTCGTAAATGATTAGGTCGTGGTCGGGTACTGCTGTGCGCTTTCATTGAGATTATTTGTGCATTGAGTTTGAGATTTGTGCAATTTGCATTATTTGCTATTGAGGTGAGTTTTCGTAGCCCCTTTTTTCTACTGTTTTTCCGTTGGGGGAAAATGATACTCAAATGTGTTTTGAACTAGTTTTTATTTGAACTGTGCGAAACGTGGTTTTGTTTTTAGGATAATTATGTGCTTATGATTGCTATGTGAATATATGTGATGTAACATTACTTGCATGTACTGTGTTTGGCAGGCAAGGGTTGTGATTTTACTTGCGTGTACTGTGTTTAGCACGACAAGGGTGATTGGCAATGATTTGCCATGTCTTTTGTGGTCCTGTCCTAATCTAGTGCTCCAGCTGGTAGGCCATTTAAGTGCGTAAGTGACATATTTTGTTTACATGACTAGCGGGGATGCTATGGCATGGTGATTGACTATCAGGTATGCTAGGTCATGTTTACATGATTAGCGAGGATGCTAAGTCATGGGTGATTCACATATATTCACTGTCATATTGCATTATTGTCCACTGTTTTGAGATATCGGCACAGCTTTTGGGTTTAAGGTCAAACCTACGAGCTCACCAACATTATTGTTAACGTTTTCGAGTATCATTTTCAGGTGTGTCAGTTAAAGGTATGTGATTGATGTTGGAAGAGCAAAGATGCAAACCCAAGGGATCCGGGTCAAGATGGGTTTTGTTTATTTTATTGTCAAGTCTTAACATATAAAATTTATGTAAACCCAAATCTCTTTTCTTTGTAAATTGTAAAGTGTATGATCTTGTATCTTGTGCGATGAATGGTATCGTCCTATCCTGTGTTTTCGCCACTGACGGGGTGTGACAACAAAAGTCAGGGATAGACTAGTTTGATACTTATGCTCTAGTGGCATGTACCAGTACCATAAGACTGCTGATTGCTATGGCATCAATTCACAATCTGATTATTCATTAGATGGATGTGAAGACAGCTTTCTTGAATGATGACTTGGATGAGGAGGTATATATAAACCAACCTCAGGGCTTCATTATGCCTGGCAATGAAAACAAGGTGTGTAATATGATTAAGTCTTGATGAAGTGGCATCAAAAGTTTGATGAAGTGGTTTTGTCTAATGGTTATTTACTTAACCAAGCTGACAAATATGTATATAGCAAATTTGATGAAACTGGTAAAGGAGTCATCATTTGTTTATATGTTGATGACATGTTGATCTTTGACACTGACCAAGTTCATGTTGACCTGACAAAGGAATTTTTGTCATCAAGGTTCTCTATGAAGGATATGAGGGAGGCTGATGTTATCCTTGGTATTAAGATTAAACATGAAAGTAATGGAATAGCAATTTCTCAGTCTCGTTATATTGAGAAGGTACTAAAGAAATTCAATTACTTTGATTGCATTCCAGTTAGTACTCCTATGGATAAAAGTGAGAAGCTGATGCCTAATAATGGTCAGGCTGTATCTCAACTTGAGTATTCTAGGGTGGTTGGCTTCTTGATGTATGCCATGACTTGTACAAGGTCTGATATTGCTTTTGTTGTGGGTAAACTGAGCAGGTATACTAGTAACCCTGGTACTCAACACTGGCAAGCAATTTAACGGGTACTAAAGTACTTAAAGAAAACGATGGACTATAGATTGACATATACTGGTTATCCTTCAGTGTTGGAAGGTTACACTGATGCAAGCTGGATCAGCAACACTGAAGACAATTCGTCTACAAGTGGCTGGGTATTCCTGCTTGGTGGTGGTGTAATTTCTTGGGCTTCCAAGAAACAAACTTGCATCACTGGTTCAACAATAGAATCTGAATTTGTGGCTTTAGCAGCTGCTGGTAAGGAAGCTAAATGGTTGAAAAACTTGTTCCATAAGATTCCATTGTGGTCCAAACCTGTAGCACCTATGTCTATCCGTTGTGATAGTGCTGCTACATTGGCAAACGCTTGTAGCCAGATGTACAATGGGAAGTCTAGACACTTAGGTGTCAGGCATAGCATGATTCGTAAGCTGATCACGAATGGGGTGATATATATAGAGTTTGTGAGATCTCAACAAAACTTAGCTGATCACTTGACGAAGGGACTGACTAAAGACTTGGTTATAAAGTCTGCTGAAGGGATGGGATTAAAGTCCAACTAAGTCACTGAATGCTAGGACACCCAACTCCCTACTAAGGAAACTTGGTAGATGAGTTCAATGTGAAAAGCTGAACGTTCAAAGGACTGAAGCACATGTATTTACATATCATCCCAATGATGTGCTTGGAACCTCCTGATAAAGAATGATAAAGTCTTTACTTCTCAATGGTTAATTTCTTTGAAAAAGTGCTTAGCAGGAGCATGAATAAAGAGGAACCATCTATGTAAATGTTGAGGTTTTGCCGCTTCAGGGAGCATGGACTTTGGCTCATACAACATTTATGAATTGGATGTGGAGACATGGCTTGTATAGTGTCAGGAGTTTCTTATGTGTTTGAAAACTTGTGTGTATTTTATCTTCAGGTATTCAAATGGGTTGAAGGGTTCAATTCTTAGAACACCTTGATTCTCGAATATTTGAATGTGTAATTTACTAAGATGAAAATTCAATCCTCAGGACATTTTCATTTATGCACTTGTTTTGTTTAATGTTCAATTTTTCATGCAAAGGAATTATACTAAATTGGGGAGGATTGTTGGAAATTTAGTGCAATTGTGAGAATCGGATCATACTTGGAAATGGGTTTGGAGGTACGGAGTGTACACCCATCAAGTCATTGATTTTCCCCGACCCTTTTAGTGGTTAGAATTAAATGGGTGGTCACAAACATTTAAGTGGCAGGTTTGACTACATTAAATGTTTTGTAATATCTTTTGCCTATTTAAGTGGCATATTTGACTGCATTAATGACCATATATTTAATTTGGTCATTGATGACATCAAATAACGTCTATTTTATAGCATCATTTATCCCATGATATTAACCCGTTTTGTATAATTATTGCAAAGAATTGTTACTTAATCATTTATATTTAAGAATTACAGTAATTATGGAGTAGTTGGCGAATATTAGCAAAAGGCGCGTATTCTGGAGCTTAAATGAAGATATTTTAAAGATTTACTATTCTGACTACCAATACGCCGTATCCATCAAGGAAGATACGGCGTATCCGTGCCTGCACTCACCAAAGACCACAAAGGAATGAAGATCAATACGCCGTATCCAGAGAAGACCAATACGCCGTATTGGAAATATGGAATGAATATAATATTCTGGAAGATATCAAGCGTGGTCCCTACTCCAAGAAACTCCAATACGCCGTATCCAATCCCTTGGATACGCCGTATCGAACCGACTTCCAGACCCTATAAATACAAAACTCAAAAACGAGTTTTAAGTGTGCTAAATCATATTCTTGATACCTAAACCATAAAAGTCGATTTTCAAAAGAGAAGAAGAGCAGAAGAGGTCTTGCAACGCATTCCAATCCATAGGAGACAACGTGTAATTTCTAATACTTTGGTAATCGTTTAGTTTTTGGTATCGTTCGTTAACTCGGTTAGTTTACCTTGGCTAAAATAATTACTCTTGTATTAATTATGATGTTTGAAGGATAATACCTTCGGGTATTAGCCATTATCATGAAGATTTGAATGTTTGGTATTGTTTATCTCGATTACTTGATTTATCGTTGAATGCTTGTTTATGTTTATCAATTCATACTTGTTTACGTGTTTTTGTATGCGACCTATCGAGTAGGTGTGTGGGTGTGATTGGCGGAGGACCTGGAGGTCATTCGGAGCCGAGGGGGAGTGCTGGGGAGTATAGCGGAGCCAGCGGGTAGGTGGCGTAGGCGCTGGGGGAGTCGGGGGATTGGGGGGGCGTAGGCTCCAGTATATGGGGTATGAGAGGAACACGGGGTATACGGGGACGGGTGGTGTGGGTTGTAGGGCGTATGGGAGGCTGGGGTGAGGGGGTGGGGGGAGAGTGGGAGGGGTCAGGTAAGGGGTCGTATGGGAGTGGGGTGAAAGTGGATTGTTATACAGATGGGTCTTAGAGCACGGCGGTGAGATACGTTACTGGATTCTAGGGTTCACGTGGGGACTTAGAAATATCTTGAGAACAGTTCTGAGCTCGACGGTGGTGTCGTATGGCTAAAGGGCAGAAGACGGTGCTGGTCTGGAAGACTTTTTCTTTGTTAATTGGGATATTGCGCAGGTTTTATTGTATCTATCATTTGTGTGGTCAAATGGTAGAGCGTATATGATAAGGTCTTATGAGTGTAGACAATAGGGCTGAGCAGTTTTTGTGTTTGGACCAACGGGATGGAGGTGAAACATGTATGGTCATGCGATTCGATGATGTTTCCAGCTACAAGAGTTGCATCTTTTATGAAGATAACAAGCTGGGACTGGCATAGTGTTACTAGTAGGAGTTAGGGGACAATGCTGGATCTTCACAGCGAGTATAAGTGGCGGTTAATTACGCATTCATACCTATAAGATGGGCTAGGGTTATTAACAAGTACATCTATGCAGCTATATGCTTGGTAATGAACACCAGTACATAGCATACGCGATTGATAATCTTATCAAGTCCCGAATAGAGGCGCGATGGCTATAAGTATCAAGCTAGAGTAATGGGGATGCTTGATGCGGATGCTTGTAATGGTGACAGAATTAATGTATCTAGGTTCTAGATGAAGTCCCGCCTAAGTCCTAGATGATATGCCTCTTCGAGATAAGAAATCATTGCACTTAGTAAACAAACCAACGTTCTAATCGAATTAATAATGGTTAATACAGTTTTCTATCATAAGGCTCGACCGCTCTTTTATCTTTTGTTAATTAGCTTGCGTGGGTTAAAGTGTCTTGAATTGATTGTAGTCACCGACCAACCTGTGCCAGTCTCTCAGACTGAAACCCCCCCTTTTACCCATTAGAATTAGTATTAGGACTAACATAGGTTTAGAATATATTAGATAAACCAAAATATAAATAAATTGAGAGATTTAACCTCGCTTCAAGTGTTCGACACCCTACTTACCACGAATCTACCACCGACTGGGTACACTGCCCGTTAAAGTATTGTTTTTGGTTAAGTCGGCAAAATATAAATTTAAAACTTGAATCTTAAAAATAAACACCACACAACGACACATCAAGTTTTTGGCGCCGCTACCGGGGAGTAAAAATTAATCTTGATATTTATTTTATATATATATATATATTTTAGATTAGATCTAACCCTTGGGAGTAGTGTAAATTAGTTTAGTGTATATTCTTGTATATTCTGTATAATTGCTTGTATATTTGTTAGATTAGCTCTTTGTGAATATTTAATTGTTTTTCTCAATACACTGTTCTGGTCGATAACTCGATACGGCGTATCCAACCTTCTGTCCAATACAGCGTATTCACTCAAAATATCAATACGGCGTATCCACTTCCATTGGATACGGCGTATCGATCATCTGGAACAGAATTAAAATCCTAAGTTTTCGTATTTAATTTCCGTGCTAAAAAAATTTCTATCATAAAGAGCCCATCCTACTGATTGTTTATCCCTTGTTTCAGGTAGTGCATGACAAGAAGTTCAACAAGCGAACTATTATCACCTTACAAAGAACCTGAACGAGAATTTTGATCATCTAGGAAGCACTTCAAGACACTAAGTCTTGGCGAACTGAGATCGCCTGATTTCAATTTATTTTCTAACCAAGAAAATTCGGAGGAAGAAGTTGCAAAAACAATGGCAGAAACTATGGAGCAATACATGAGCAAGACCCGAGCTGACTATGGATCGGGGGTTGTTAGGCCGAAAATTAAAGACAAGGATAACTTTGAACTAAAGGGCCAATTTCTCAAGGAACTACGTACTAATACCTTCATCGGTTCGGATTATGAAGATGCGAACGAACACATTGAGAAAGTTCTTGAGATCGTGGATCTATTCCACACTCCTAATATTACTATAGATCAAGTGATGCTTAGAGCCTTCCCCATGTCCCTTACCGGAGCAGCAAGCCGATGGCTAAGAAACAAACCAACTGGTTTGATTACAACCTGGGAAGATCTAAAGACTAAGTTTCTAAGCAAATATTGCCTACGTGCTCGTACTGCAAAGAAAATGGAAGAAATTAACAACTTTCAACAAGAGTCGGACGAAAACCTCTATCAAGCTTGGGAACGATTTAAAGAGCTCTTAATGAAGTGTCCTCAACACTATTTAACGAAAATGCAAGAGGGAGTCTTGTTCTATAATGGATTGGATGTTCCAACTCGACAAATTCTTGATTCAAGAGGTGCCATACCATACAAAAATGTTGCTTACGCAAAAACAGCCATTCAAGAAATGGCTGAATACTCTCAAAAATGGCACAATGGAACATCAAGTGTCAGAAGTACTGAAACTTCTGATGGATTGGCAGCGATACAAGCATAACTAAACAACCTTGGAAGAGAAATCAAAAAGGTGAATGAAAAAGTTTATGCTGCTCAAGTAGGATGTGAACAATGCAAAGGACCCCATTACACCAAAGATTGCCCACTCAAAAAGGAAGGAAAAACTCTTGAAGAAGCTTACTACACGTAATTTGGTGGACCTTTTCAAGGAGGGGGATATATAGCAACAGCTCCAGGTTATTATCAAAGGAACAACACAAATCCTTCGTACCAAGAGCGAAGGCAATCTATGGAAGATACCCTGAGCAAATTCATGAGTGAATCAGCAAAGAGACATGAAGAAAACTTCAATTGGATTAAAGAAATCCGAGCTTCGATGGAGGCTGCCATTCGAAACCAAGGAGCATCGATTAAACCATTAGAAATTTAAATCGGGCAAATGAGCAAGGTACTACAAGAAAGAGGATTTGGAAGCCTACCTAGCTCTACTGAAGCAAACCCGAGAGATCAAGTCAAGTCGATCTCAACAACTATTGAAGCTGATTCATACCCGATACGCCGTATTGGATCAGCCCAATACGCTGTATCCACTGGACAGAACAGTACACTGTTGTACAAGTCAAGACAAACGACAGTTTTTTTTCCAAGTCGTTTGGATAATCATTACTGTGAAGAAGAAGAGGGGAACTATGAACCAAAATTCATGGAAGTTACTTTAAGGGTCGGGGAAGAAAGGGTTGTTTTCACAAGTGTAAAACCTGCTAGAAGTTTAATTAAGAGGGTCTACATGCTAAGTTTGAGAGAAAGAATAGAACTTTATTTAGAAGCTAGGCTTATGGGAGAGACTTTGGTGTTAAATAGATCATTATACTCTTTCTTGGAAGATTACATTGAATTAAATGATCTAAATAAACCATTTGAGCTTAGGAGAAATCAAGGTGATGATTTGATGCCCACCATTAAGGAAGGTGAGATAATTGAGGAATTTAGAACTAGGGATGATGAACTCAATATTGTAATTGATGATTACCCTAGTTATTGTGACTATGATAAGAAGATCCATATAGATTGTGCTCACAACTTAAAGTTTTCTTGCATGATAGGATTTGAATTCACACACGCTAACTTTTTCCAATTATTGTATGTCAATGTGATGTCCAAAGAATTTCATAATTCTATAATGAAAGAAAAGATGGTATACAAAGGGAATAATGTTATAGGAGCTTTAATGAATGTGCCTATTTTTGTTGGAACATTTTCTGTTGTGACGGATTTTGCAATTAAAGGTACTCATCTTTTTTTTTCTCAATTTAAGGTATTGATCTTTTTTTTTGTTGCAACGTTAGACAATTAACAGGTTTTTCGGTTACATTTCTAACGATCGTTATTTTATTATTGCATCGTTAGTCCTTTATATTATTTTGTTAAAAAAAGTATTTTATACTTATTTTTTAAACTTATACACGTTTTATACACACATTTTTTACACGTTTTTATACACATATTTTTTACATGTTTTTACACATAATTTTATCCACGTTTTTTTAAAAAAATGCATAAAAATGTGTCTGTAAAAACGTGTATAAAAATGCATGTATAAAATCATGGATAAAAGCATGTAAAAAAATGTGTATAGAAATATGTGCATAAAAACGTGTATAAAAATGTGTATAAAACGTGCATAAAAATGTGTGTATAAAAATATTTATAAAACTATGTATAAAAACGTGTAAAAATGTGTGTATAAAAACGTATAAAAAATGTGTGTATAAAATGCGTGTAATTTTTAAAAATAAGTAGAATTTTTTTTAACAAAATCATATAAAGGACTAACGATCCAATAATAAAATCACGATCGTTAGAAATATAACCGAAAAACCTGTTAATTGTCTAACGTTGCAACAAAAAAAAAGATCGATACCTTAAATTGAGAAAAAAAAAAGATGAGTACCTTTAATTGACATTGAACCTAAGATGGATACCTTTTTATGCGATTTACCCTTTTAGAAAATATGGATGATTATCATGATAAAGAAATGGGCGATATTATTTTTGGCGAACCATTTTTAAAAGAAGTTGGAATTAAAACAAGTCGGTTCGAAGGAATGATTATCATTTACAATGGTAATGATGAAGTAACTTACCAAATGGTGCGATCACATCCGAGGTTTAAACGCCACACTAATGAACAATGCAACAAGATTCCACCATTACTGAAGGTAAGTGAGGATGATGAAAAGAATGGAATCTCGCATGCATACCAAAAGCTTAAGGGGTTCTACAAAGGAGTTTTGAATATAGGACCCGATTACATTCGAAATGCGAAGATAGAAGAATGGCTTACACGTGGGCACATTAGCGTGCATGAGATTGACTAAAGAAGAGTAGATGAAGAAAAGTCTAACTTAAAGACTTCGGTGTAAACAAAAGTGCTTCCCGGGAGACAACCCGGAATGTTATTTAATTTTATTGAGTCTGTCTTCCCAGACATCAATACGGCGTATCCGCTCCATACCATACGGCGTATTGATTGTCTGGACGTTATCAGTCTTTACTTTTTATGCACTTTAAAAACATTATTGTCAGTTCTGGTAATACGCCGTATTGATGAGGTGTCATTTTATACACTTTTTCGGGGTCGTTTAACCCCCTAAATCGTGCATTTATGCCCAACATAGGTGCTTAATCGTTCCTTTTTAGGTATTTCTCATTTGGAAGGCTTTTGGAAGAATTACACGTGACTTGGACTCATTTGGAGAAGAAACCGACAAGACTACGGACCTACGCCAACACTGCTCAAGAATTTCTTTACAGTGGCTGGAGACAGCGTCACAGATACAATGTGACGTTGTCACCACAAAGATCAAGACGGCGTCATGAGATTCCACGACGGCGTCAGAGCATACGACCCCGCCCATTATCTAGAATATTCTCTTTCATGACGGCGTCACGATTAAAACGCGACGCCGTCGCAGCGATTTTCCTATATATACAAACCCGAATTTAGGGTTTAAGTGTGTAACTTTAGAATAAAAAGAGGGTACGAACCCTAGTTCGTTTAGCAGCTGTTAGGGATGAATTTAGGGCCTAAAAACGCAATTGTACTTCCTCCAACTCATGTTTTAATCAAGTAAGGTTTACTTAATCATTCAATATGTCTATGTGTTGTTTGATTCATCTATGTTCTTGCTTTATCTTTAACATGTTTGGCTAAACCTCCTATTATGTTTATTTATGATTGTATGAAACCTAGAATGTAGATCTAGTGTGTTGCTTCTTGTGATTGATGTAGTATGTTAGGCTCAAAAAACCAGCTTTTGTCTATAATATTTTTTATTATATTTTTTTTTTAATACACTGTTGATATTGTCCTAGGGAAACAAAACATGATTGTGTAGAAAGGATACCATCGGGTAACAGTCTTCATACTACCTTGCCCCCTAATATGGTTGATCCACTTTTAATATATTTCACATGCACTTAGTGTACTCCTAGGGGCCATGTAATAGCCTTCATACTACCTTACGTGTGCGTTGCTCTAGCGGAATACTAAGTAGACGGCGGGTTCGTGTAATTCGTTCATGACTTAGGAAATAATTACATAGATCATCACAAGGGTGACAAGGCAACAACACTAGGAGAAGCAATTTAGGGAGTAATACATGATTAAATAAACACAGTCTTTTATCTTATTGTTATCACTATTAGTTTAGATTTATATTTAGTTAATAGCTAAAACCAACCTCCTCTCAAATATATGATTTTACTTGCTTTCCATAAAACATAAAAATACAAAAGAATCTCCTTTCAACCCTTAGAATTCTGTTAGACCGTGATCAAGCCTTCCCAACCTATTCCTCGAGTGAACGATAACAACCCCCTGAGTCTTGCCTATACTACTACTACAACGATTAGGTGCTCTGCCTAGGGAGTTATAAAACTTCTTGTAGAAGTCCTACGACGATCGCAACAAGTTTTTGGCGCCAGTGCCTGGGGAATAGTTAGGTATTGATCATAGTTTAGCTTAGTTCTACTTGCTTGAATCCTTTCAAGTAAGATTTAATTTCCGCATATTAGCTTTCTTGTAGTCTATCTTTTCTTCGTGTTATTTGTTTCGTAACCCATTCTCGTCAACCATCATGGAAGACGAGAATCCTATCCGTACTCTAGGAGATTACTCCAAACCTAGCCACGAGGGCTATAGGAATACCATTAAGCTCCCCGTAGGGAACAACGTGGTACGTCTTCGATCCGACACCATCCGGTTGGTGCAAAATGGATGCTCATTCCATGGACTTCGGTTTGAGGATCCAAACCAACACCTCAAGGATTTCCTTAAACTTGTGGACTCACTTGACCTTGACGGTGACAATAGGGAAAGAACGCGCCTGCGTTTATTTCAATTTTCCCTTCGCGATCAAGCTAGAAATTGGCTTGAACGCCTTCCAGCAGGATCCATCACCACATGGGAGGATCTTACTACCCGATTCCTTGCTCAATTATTTCCACCTGGAAGGACCGTTAAACTCCGCAATGATATATTGATGTTCCAACAACATCATGAAGAATCTTTATCCGAAGCATGGACTCGTTTTAAGGACTTACTCTAAAAAGTCCCTCATCATGGCATAGATCGTTGGCTTCAAATCCAATTTTTTTATGATCATGTCTCCTTTCATCTTAAGTGCGAGATTGACCGCGTCGTCGGCGGAAAACTCCGCAATAAGAACACCGACAAATTTTTTATCATCAAACCGGTCAAGGCCTTTTCTACACCTTCCACCTGACCGCAGACTTCTCGAGCTCGAAGACCAGATTAACTTCTTACTAAAAGGGTCACGACCGACGCCTACATCGAGCTCAGCACACACCCCTCAAGCTTATGTCAATGCAGTCCATCCGAACTCCCGTCCGCGAAATCAAAATAAACCACCAAAACTAAACACTTTGACTTTTCGTGAACGTACAGGTCCAAACCCTCAACCATAAGCGTTAGAAACCACTTTTGAAGCTCGAGTACGGGACTACATGGTAACACACACCGAAAGAATAGAAATATTTCAGAACGCCATTTTCAAGCAACGCGAGGGGATCAATAGTAGGTTGATTGAAATGTTTGGACTTCTCAAGGAACTCATGACCAACAAGTATTGATAAGAGAGGAAGCCAAATTCCCCATCACCAAGAACGTGAATTCTATCTCTCAGACGAAAGGAGAAGAAGAAAGGAGTAACAAGACAGAGGTAACAGCCAACAACACTGAGAAGCCCACCGAAACAAAAACAAAAATGCCAGTAAAGGAGGCCGAGACGAAGAATGGAGCTGAAAACGGGGCAGGAAACAAATCAATCAAAACACCTAAGAACGAAGAAGCAGTGGAAGCACCCGGGTCTTAGCCTGTCGAGTATTACCTGAAGCATAAGATCAATGAAAAACTAATCATGGGACTAGTTGACAATAACAGGTTCAATAACTCTTTGTCAAGAACCCGAGTTGGAAAGAAAAAGGGAAATACATATAAAGTATTACCTAAGGGGCCTGTTTATGAAGCGATCCTCAAGAAAAAGATAATAAAGAAGGAGGACATTGGAGGGAATTTTGAAATACCTTGCAGCATGGGGGGCCTTAAGCACGTGAACGCTCTCGTTGACCAAGATTAACTGTGAACATCATGCAAACACCACTTGTTTACGAACTTACCAGGACAAAAGGCCTTGCTAGACTAACATATAGACATCTCACTAGCTTAGCCACTCGTACATTTACCCCTTATATCGCTGAGGTTGTGTTGGTAGAGGTCCGCAAACATGTGAACCCTGAGACTTATGATTTAGATATCAAGGAGAACAAAAAGAGGCCTTTCATCTTAGGAACACCATTTATGACAACGGCCAAGGCTACAATTAAGTTTGATAAGGGCACTATAACTCTAAGATCAGGAAAGAATAAGGTAAGTTTCCATAGGATACCCGATCCCCTCTGTATGACCGACAAGGGGGTCAAGAACGACATAGAACGTATAGCGCCCACTATGACCGTGAATAGACTAGTCCTAGAATGGGAAGAGAGGATAAGACTTCATCAAGAAAAGGAGATAGAAGTTGACCCAATGAAGAAGCAAGAAACTTTAAAGACAAGCACCCGCCCTTACAGAATTAAAGAAAGAATTGGAAGATGAAGAGAAGTCACGTAGGACGTTTGATCTTTGAGTCTAGCTTACAAGACTCGTTAATAAAGAAAAGCGCTTCTTGGGAGGCAACCCAATTTACTTTTCCCGTAAATTAGGAGTGTCATGTGTGACATTCATGATTTAAGCAGGTTAGTGATACCTTTAGGAATGGCTAAGAGTTCGCTATGTCTGATTCCTTGTGTGCTATGTGTTATATATGTGTGTTAAGTGATTTGAATAGGTGCATGAAATCATTTTGAGTTGTATGGTCATCTCATTTTGAGTGTGTTTGTGTTTGGTGATGAGTATTCCATTTGTTCACGTATAGTGATAATGGAAAGGTGGGGCGTATTACGTGTAATGCTACATTAATAGTTGGATGATTTTGTGTTAAGCGTTTATGGGAAATGTATCGTGTTGGAAATAAGTAAAGTGAGTGGAATTTGGATAGTTATAGTAGACTTTCTAAATAAAGAAAGTGAAATGTGAAATGAAAGTTTATTTTAGAAGTTTAGTAAGTAGCGGTTATGTAAAAAGGTTTACCTAAATTAGCTTAGGATTTTATGAGAACTTAAGGTAATAAAGGTAATTAGTTAATTAATAATTAAATAAAAGTAATAATAAAATTGAAGAAAAAAAGGGGGGGTGATCGGCTATAGGGATTAGGATAGGGATTGGAGACCTAAACCTTGTCAAACTCTTAATGGATAAGGATACTTAGGGTATATGTACAAATAAACCTAGCTCATAATTCTTTCCCTTGTACCCTTGTGCCTGCCATTTCAACCCCAAGAAACCCTAGGTTTTGTGTTTGATCCAAGAACGTTCAAGAATTGTTGTTTAGGTGCTAGCATTCAAGGTAAGTATGTTCATCTTAGCTAGTTTACGATATTCATGTAACATGATTTATGATGGATCTAGGTTTTTTATAAAATAAAGATTATATCTGAACTTTGATGAAGAATAATGATAGGGTTAGTTTAGGGTTATGATCATGCATGTTGCATGTTAGGGTTTGCGTTAAAACATGGTTTAGAGTTAAGCAGATTTTAGGTCTGTGTTCAACTGATGATATCTAGATATTAGAAACGTGTTTTGATATGATTCAAGAGCATAAATTGTAGTACAAAGAGTTTATTTTTCAAAAAGTCTGGCTTCAAATGATTTTGAGTTCTGAAAGTTGGTTAAACGTTGGTTACAAGAAAAGTTGTCAAAACAGTAAATACGAGTCAGAATTAGGTCATGTTTAGGAGGGTAAAACCCTAACTTAAAAGTGGAATTAGAGATAGCCAATCTACAGTGATTAGGTTAAATGTCTATATAAAGAAACCCTAGAAGGATAGCTTCTGATTGTGTGTCTAAGTATGGTAATTAGGGCCATACATTTTAGTGTGCAATCATATCCGAATTGAGACAGTTTTGAAGTTGGATTTTATTTGGGATAGTTGCACATGTAATGAGAGCTTGGAAATCACAAGGTAGTTAGTAAACTCATAAATGAACTTAGGTGATTTTTGGTATAATTTATTAAGGTCAGCAAGTAAGGTTTTTAAGGTAGTAAAGATACACTAAAATTCTGCATTTTTGAATAAATTGTAGTTAACTAGTGTAGTGTGTTAATGAGGTGGTTAAGGTTGGGCATGGTGTCGGGGTGACCCATGATGGTTAATCAAACCCTTATACATCCATTATATGTGTGTTATATGGACTTGAGCTTTTAGCTTGTTCGCGTGTAACCGTGCTTATTTATTTGTATAGTTGCGTGATAGGAGTTAGAAGATGCTTTTTGAGCATTTAGGTGAGTTACATAGTCCACTTTTTATTGCATTTTAAACTTGGGATAGAAATGATGCAAGTGTTGAAATAAGTTTTGAATTCCTATGATTATGTGTTAGTGTAAATGCATGGACTATTATGTGACTGATATGCGTATGTGCTACATGTTTATGTGATGTGATATTGATGTGTGGACTAAGTCAAGAGGGTTACTTACAGGTATCCATGGCCTGTTTAGTGGAAGGTACTGTGGCCTAGTAAGGAGGGTTACTTGCGGGTATCTATGGCCTGGGCTAGAGAGAAACCACACGGACTTTGGTATGATCCAAGATCGATTTAAGTCGTCTACTTGGTATCTGAGGGATCGGATGGGTACGCCTACTCAGTGTTAGTTATGAGGGATCGGATGGGTACGCCTACCCAGTATATGATTTGTTGGTTTGATATGATTGGATTGAATTTCAAGTTAGCCAGGCGTGCTTCCGAGGCAGCCCTGCGAGAGTACTGCGACAAGAACTACCATCAGCTTTTGCCAATCATAGCCGAAAAGGTGCACCAAGAGAATATACAACAAGAAATTCTCAAGGCAGTAAAAGCCTGTCTTAACTTTGAGGAGGCCTCACAACACTCCGAGTCAGGGACACCGAGCAGAAGAAGGTTCCTCAGAAAAAGGCTCGGATCTAGACGTATTCGCAACACGTTCGGAAGACCTAAACAAAGGCGTGACCGATCCAAATCACCAAGGAAAAGAGTTCCAAAAAGAAAAACGGTGTTTAAAAGACTACAGAATGGTGTATTCCACAGGCTAGGAGACAAGGGGAAGAGTATGTCCGCATACTCGAATGAATCAAGGCGTCAATCATACCACAGTAGTTGTCGAGATACTAAAAGCTGTTACCAGAGTTCTCGCTCAAGAGAAACAGAATTTTCTTCTAAAAACGTCATAACAAAAGAGCATCCTCACGAAGGACGAAAACGTTGTTAGAAAGTAAAGGTAGCGCAGGAGGACATTGGAAGTCAAAATCAAAAAGGAAAACGTCAAGTATTGAGGAGGACAATCTATCCCAGTCGTAGGTATGTGAGGAAACAGATCCTTTCACGCCCTAGATCTGTTACTTTGATTTTACAAAAACTAGAATGCCTAGTCACATCAAGACATACGACGGAAGCGAAGATCCAAAAGATCACTTAAAAATCTTCCAGGCGGCCGCAAAAACAAAACGTTGGGCAATGCCAATATGGTGTCATGTGTTCAATTCCACGCTCATCGGAAACGTAAGAGTGTAGTTTGATGACCTTCCCCCGGAATCCATTGATAGTTATGATGACTTAAAGAAAGCTTTCTAAGAGAACTACCTTAAACAAAAGAAGTGCATCAAAGATCCGGTCAAAATTCACCACATCAGGCAAAGAGATGGGGAATCCACGAAAGAATTTGTGCGGAGGTACAAGCTCGAATGTAGGGATGTGAAGGGAGCTCCAGAATGCATGAAAATCTCAAGATTTATGCACGGAATCACCAACCCCGAATTAATCAAACGTCTACATGATAAAATTCCAAAGTTTGTAGACGAAATGATGAGGGTGAATACAACATTCCTCAGAGGTGAGGTGGCGGCTTCTAATCATGAGCGGAAGAAGTCATTTCTGTCATGGAAACAACAAGAAACTAGATCGAAGCAAAACTTCAAGAAAGAAGGCTTTCGAAACCAACAAAGGTCCGAGCGAAAGCAGGACAGGTTCACCCTCCTCACAAAAACATCGAAAGAAATTATGGCTTTAGACAAAGGAAAGTTCAAACCCCCTCCGCCAATGACAACCCCGGTAGAAAAAAGGAATGCCAGCAAATTCTGTGAGTTCCACAGGGAAGTAGGGCATACCACTGATGAGTGCATGCACCTAAAGAGGCAAATAGAGAAGATGCATAAAGCAGGAAAACTGTCACATTTAATCAAGGAATTAAAGCAAAGCAACGGGAAAGATCAGGCTAAAGCGGCAAAAAAGGGGGAAACCATAAAAAAGGACAAACTGTTGGCAATCATAATGGTACAGCCATGGCGGAGGGTAGCCAAACAAAGGATTACCCAAACTTTCTCTCCGGAGTCAGTGATCTCCTTCATGCCTTTAGGGGAGGAGGATGGGACGGAGGGTCCCATGATTATTGAGGCTGAGATGGGAGGACATTTCGTTCACCGCATGTATGTGGACGGAGGCTCCTCTTCAGAAATCCTATATTAACATTGCTTTAACAGATTCCGCCTCCGCTAGGGTAGATATCGCTGCTTGTAAAAATAGACGATGAGGAACACTTAACTTTTGCATGGATGAATTTCATGGTTGTAAGGTCGCCATCTTCATATAAAGGAATCATAGGAAGGCCAGAGGTAAGGAGGATCCAGGCAGTCCCATCTACAGCTCACGGAATGCTAAAATTCCTAGTGACGAGAGGAATAGTCACATTACGGAGCAGCAGGATTATCCCGCTATAGTGTATAATGGTCTCAGGACCAGTAACACAGTAACCCATAATCAACCAAGTCACAGAGGAAAAGATTAAGGTAGCAATCCACCTAGATTATCCGGAACAAACTATAGCAATAGGTTCTACCCTAACAGAAGAAGGGCAAACAGAGTTGTACGGTCTGCTAAGGCGTAACCTTGATGTATTCTCCTGGAAGTTAGCGGATATGACTGGAGTTCCATGTCACATAGCGGAGCATAGGCTAAACATTCGCGAAGGATGTCTACCCATTAGATAAAAGAAAAGGGGGCAAGCACCTGAGAGGAATAAGGCAATCCATGAAGAAGTGGAAAAACTGGTGAACGCTGGTATCATGAAAGAAGTCCATTATCACAGTTGGCTATCAAATCCGGTGATGGTAAAAAAGCATGACGACAGCTGGAGAATGTGTGTGGATTTCAAGGACTTGAACAAAGCATGCCTCAAAGATGGCTATCCGCTACCGGAAATAGATTGGAAGGTAGAGTCCCTCTACGGATATCCTTTTAAATGTTTCCTGGACGCATACAAAGGATACCATCAAATAAAAATGGAAAAATAAGATGAGGAAAAGACAACATTCATCACAAGCCAGGGAATATTCTGTCACATAAAAATGTCGTTCTATTAAAAAATGGCAGAGGAACTTATCAACGTTTGGTGGATAAAGCCTTCCAAAAACAAATCGGCCAGAACTTGAAAGTATATGTGGACGACCTAGTCATTAAAAGCCGCACAAAACAAGAAGTAACCATGGACATTGAGGAAACGTTCAAAACCCTCATAGAGATAAACATGAAGTTAAACCCCAAAAAATACACCTTTGGGATGAGAGAAGGCACGTTTCTGGGATACAAAGTGAATGCTGACAGATTACAGGTATGTTCGGATAAGGTAGAAGCGGTCCTCAGTCTGCCATCTCTAAAGTGTTTGAAGGACGTGCAAAGACTAAATGGGAAGCTAGCAAGCCTCAACAGATTTCTGTCTAAATCAGCAGAAAAATCATTGTCATTCTTCAAAACTCTAAAGAAATGCACAAAGAAAAGCGACTTCAAATGGACCACAGAGGCGAAAACGGCATTCAAACAAATGAAAAAATTAATAGCGAAATTGTAACCCTTGCCCTTTTTATGTTCTGAATATTTCATTTTTAGTCCTTTGACTATTTGACGTTTGTCAGTTTATTCAGATATTGTACCGTGTTGACGGTGGTGATTTTTATGAGAACTGTGGTGATTTATGGTTTATTGTGATTAATAATCCCTTTTGGAAGGTATTATTATGTTATTGGTAAGGTGGTTTGACCCGTGAATTTTCGAGAAATGCCAAAAAAACGAGTCCCAACACGTCCGTTAATGTCTAAATAAGTTTAGAAGGGTTTAAAGTGTAAACATGTCGTGTAAATACTCTAGGTTAATGGAAAAGTATTTTTAAGGTGAATAAAAATGCTAATTAACTTTGGGGAAAATTTTACGGTTGAGTTTTACGAGCTTTTAAGTGATCCCGACATGAAAAGAAAGACCCGAGACGCCATAGGATCCCATGGCCAGTTATAAGGCAATAAAGGGGACAAAAAGGCTTGGTTTTAGCTCATTTTTCTAGCAAATGTACATATATATTCCATGTTACAACCAACACTTCCATTCATTCCACTTTCATTTCAAAAAAAATAACACACACTTGTGTGTGTGTCTTGTGCGTCCGAACCAAGCCAACAACAAAACACCATAAATTTTCCACCTTTGTTCAAGAACGTCATATTTCGGGTTGATACGAGTACTTGCGTATTCATTTAAACAACGTTTGGGTTGTCTGGTTTGTGTCGAAATCTATATTTTTGAAGATTTTCTTATAAGTTTCCAAATTTAAATTTCCTTTGTCCTTTTGGGTTTATATTGATGCATAGATGTTAGTTGTACAAGTTGATCGTCGTAAAAATCGATTTTTGGGAACGAAATGGATAAAAAGGGTGTGTTTGGATGCGTCGAACAAAGAAAGAAAGAAGAAGGTTTTGTAGTTTTGATATTGTGGTCATGATGGTTGAGAAACATATATTGCTAGATAGCTTATTTTGTATAATAGCTTGAATAGCTTATTTTGTGGGCTTTTCGTGGCTTATTTTGAGCTTATATGCTTACGTCGCCTTTAAAAATCACAAGGGAAGTGATCTTGAATATTTTCGTGATATGGCGCATGTTCGTGGACTATTTTTATAGCTTATTATAGTAATCAATTGTGATACGTAGCTTATTAGCTTATTTTCAAGCTTAATATAGGTATTTTGGAACTTATGGACTCACGGTCCAATAAGCCCATTTAAGCTGTGGCTTAATGGGAGGGCTTATTGTTGTCCAGATTATTTTCAAGTTATTATTTTGAGCTTATGTATATAAATGGGCCCTAGTTTTGGGCTTAAATCGTATTTTGGACGTGTGAATACCATATTGGAAGTGAAATGTATTTACGAAGTGATATTGAACGTTATTGTTGGGCCTTAAAGCCCAATAAACGATATTTAATTGTTTTAAGAGTTTTTGACGGACTTTTGAAAGTGAAATGTATTTACGGGCTTACAAATATGCGTACTTATCTTTTCTAAAATATCTCATACATATTCTCTTAAATAGTATAACTATTTTAATAATATCTGGTACTAACTAACTGATCAGTACTTAACATTTTGTAATGTCAGTACTAACTATCACTATCAGTACTAACTATTAATACTGTCGGTACTAAGTTAGGAAAACGTAATTCCCAACATCTCCCCTTACACATGAATGTTAAATTCTTTTAACTTTATGTTTCTTTAACTTCTTTAACGCATAAAGGATGTATCCAAACACTTTTAACATTTCTTCATCTTTTAAACTCTATCCTTCTTCAGCAGCAACTTTGTCTTCTCAGCAACACAGCAACATCTTTTCAGCAACAATCCAACTAAGTTGGCTTTGTAGTTTTTGGCAAACTACCAGCCATTAACGGATTTGATGTTCCTTTACCAGTAGCCATTTGCTCTGGGATAGTTAACTCTTCATTTAAAAACATGGTGAGTTAATTACCATACAGTTTTTGGTAAACTGTCAACCATCAACAGAATTGATTGTCGTTTACCAAATTCACGTTTGCTTTTTGGTCTAGCCATGGTTCATTGCATAACATTGGTGCATGTAATCCATATAGTTTTTATGCAAAACTATCAGCTATCAACAGATTTGATTAGTCTTTACCAAGAACTGTTTGATCTTGGACTAGCCAACTCTTTACCACAGAAGCAAGGTGAGTTGAGAACCCTACAATTTTTGGTAAATTGTCAACCATAAATGGATTTGAGAAGTCTTTACCACAAGCCATTTTCTTATGGACTAGCCAGTTCTTATGCCTGTTAAGCATGGTGAACTGATGACCATTTGTTGTGTGGTTTTGACACCAACACTCAAAGATCCTCCTCATCTCCATCAGAGTCTTCAGGTTCTAACTCTGCAAGTAACTTCTTGACAAATCTAATCAATTCTAATGCCATAGTACTGTCTTCTTCAGACTCCAACTTTAATTTCAACATTTGCACCAGTACTTTCTTTCTCAAAGGATACTTCTTCTCTACAAGTATATGAATGACTAATCCTGCCTCAGTCACTAAAGTGTGTACCCCTGAAGAACCATGTAGCTTCCAACTCACTATATTCCAATCTTGTTGTGAGTTCCAAAACTTATCTTAATCATCTGGATTGAACATAACCATCAAATCTCCCCAAAGTACTTTATCAAATCCTCAGGTATCTCATCTTGATATCTGTCCATTACCATTTGAATATAAAGCATTCTAATTCACTCTATCAAAATATGATAGCACCTCTTATCAAACGTCTAAAATATCTCTTTTGTCCATTGCTCCTAATCACCACATTTTGATTAATCTCCTTATGTCGTTCAGCTTTTCAACCTGTGGCTTGTTCCAAGGACATCTGGTTTTTCATTCTATGTGGATACTATCTGTCAAGTATTTCATAATTACTTCTTTTCCCTCATCTTGATCTATTGTTAAGTGTAATCTCAGCTCTCTTCTCTTTTCTCATTATATCCTCTGAAGTGTTTTGAATGTATCTTTTTTTCTTGACTTCATCTTTTTCCTAGTGCCAAGTTTTCTCTTTCTGGTACTTTCTTCTTATTTATTCTCCTCCTTGACTTCTTCTTTACTTTCCTCCTTGATCACTTCACTTGTAGAGGAATCAATTCCTTTTTCATTCATCTTCTTAACACGTCTTTCATCTTCAAGCAGACAAATAGAAAGGAAATCTCATCAGACTCTTAATCTTTTCATTCATGGATTGTATTTCTTCAAACTTCTTGGTTTTTCAGTTCAGAGTGCTTGAAGTTTCCCACATGCTTCAAGTAGGTCATCATTTGATTTCTCAGTTGATTCTTTGTAGGTGGTCTGTTCCTGATGGCCTCTGATCTTTATTGAGCAAGGAATTTTCTTTGAGCAGCAATTGTGTCATGGAGAAACTTTGCTCTTTCTTCTATTGTAAATTGCTCTCTTTCTTGTTCTTGAAGCTTCTCAGCAAGAAGTCTGTCAGCCTCAATTCTTGCCTTTATGTCAATTCAAAAATTTCTTATAGAGCTTATTTGTAGCTTATTTCTTTCAGCTAATTATGTTTCTTTCTTCTTCACTTTCCCACTTTTATTGCATTTTCTAGCAATCTCTTCATCACTTGCAAGCTGTTTAAACTTCTTCTCAGCTTTAGGAATACCATCAGATTCACTTTCAGATTCATCCTCCTCTTCTATTTTCTTCTTTCCCTTGTAGTTTGGAGCAATTTTTGAGAAGAGGCTTTACGTCAGAATGTCTTGTAGAGGTAGGTCTAGGCTGTCGGTTTCTTCAATATCCTTAACTCTACACCTTTCTTCATTCTTTCTAGAAAATGCTTTGGCTTGACTCATTTTTTGAGAAGAACCTTTGCTATTGTTTCATCATCTCCAAATATTGTAGGAAGTAGGTGTAGAGTAGTCTGAGTTAGCACTTCCTTCTTTAGTTTGATCCTTCAGTACCTTTTCTTTGCTCATCAGTACTTTCAATTTTCTCATTGGAACCTTCAATTTGCCTGTCAGTACTAACTTAAGATCCGTCAGTACTAACTATTGGTCTGTCAGTACTAACTTTCTCCTTGTCAGTACTAAGTACATCTTCAGTACTAAGTATATTTTCATCAATTTCCTTCTCTTCATCCACTATTTCTCTTGTCTTCCCCACATCCTGAGCATTCTTTGTTTCCATATGATCAATCTGTTTTCTTTCAGGGAAGATCAAATCTATAAGAGTATCCTTCTTTGGACTGAAAGGTTTCACCTTTAGCAAACATTAATCCCTCCTTGTTTGGGATCACGACTCTTTGTGCACCCTTTGTTTCTTTGAGGAACTCTTTATTTTCAATCTTTTCTTCAAGGAGACACTTTGCAGCCATACTCTGTGGTGTTTGATTACAGGTTTAGCTTGCTTCTTAAACTTTTTGATCTGAGCTTTCAAGAGTTGTATTTCCTTGGCTTGATCTGAAACATGTGCACATAAAGAGAGACAAATATCATAGACACTTTGGAGGTCATTTCACCCTCATTCCTGAAAGATTTTCACAGGAAGAATGCCCTCCCCAACAGATTTCCCCAGATGGTTATGGAATCGAATAGAATGAGAGGTAGAGGGTGAAGGTCTTGGGATGGGTAAGTCTGTTGCTCAATAGGTACCTCACTAGTGTGAGCAGGAGATGAGTCAGTCTGTGGCTTATTAGGTACTTCATTAGTGGGAGCAGGAGATGAGTCAGTATGAGGCTCATGAGGTACTTCACTAGTAGGAGCAGGAGAGGGTGTAGGGTAGGCTTCAGATGGTCTTTCTGAAGGAGCACCCTCATCCTGAGTTGATTGTACCAAAATAGTAGCAAACAAAGGGGTGACTTTCCCTGAGAAATGTTTACCCTTTTTAACCATGAAAGAAAAGACTTTACTAGTTAAAGTATTTAAGGAAAATGATTAAAGGTTATAGACACATTAGCTAGTTGTTTATCTAAAAAGATAGAATTAAAAGTCGGGTACATTACAAACTTTTTCTCTAGAATTTAAATGTCTAAGCATACCATCAAAATTAATTTAAAAAATTATACTTCTGATTTAGAGTTAAGCAGATGACAGCCTACAGTTAGTGGTCAAATTAGTAGGGGAATTTGAATCCCAAGTGTGTGCTTTTTGAACTTAAGACTTGATTTATTGTATGAAATTAAAAACCTCAATTGGTGGTGAAAACAAAGCCTTATTAAATGTTAACACTGTTAAATCCACCTTATACCACCCATAAGTGTATTGCATCCATCTAGCATGGTTAGGTAATGAGTCTATCCATCAACAGGCATTAAAAGAAGATCACTTCTTATTAAAGGCCTCAGAGATTTAGACAAGACTTGCCAGCTACTTTGGCAGTACATGTGCCTAAACTTGTTGATTATTTTTGGACTTAGCAGACGTCCAAAACTGTTCAAAAATGGTAGTAGAAAAAACAGGACTTACGTGAGAGCATGATGAATGGAACTGCGCGTAAGAAAATCAATGATCTCGTGAAACTTCGCATTCCCTTCAGTCTTCTCTAAATACATAATCATATTGTGCTTAGGACATGAATCAAGAACAGCCATTGTAGTCGAAAGAGTAATCGTCGTAAAGAGAGATATTAGGGCTTGTTTAGACGAATGTATTTGAGAGAGATTGCGTAAGGAACTGTGCAATTGAGATGGGTTTATATAGGTTTAGAAGACCTAATTTCAAGGAAACCGTTTCAATTTACACTTTGTACTTGGCGGTATTTTCTTCAACGTTCTATAGCGGGGGTACAAACATTGCTCAACTGGTACTAACTTTGCATTGTCCTGGTACTAACTTTGTTCCCAATCAAAGATTATGTAACAATGTAGGTCATTAATAGTGCTCTGTACATCAATAACTCTTGAATTGACTCTCTAAGTTCCTTCACCGTTTGAAAAGCATTACCTATGGTTAATATGTAGCCTTACACCAAAACTTCATACAAACTATACAACACAGTAAATTGCCTCCCTTTAACCAATGCAGCTTAAGGATTAATCATCCCAATAGAACAACAAGATCTGGAAACATGCTAACTTCAAATGCTTGGTTAGTTGATCAGCTTACATTGTTATCTGTGTGGAGTTAAGCACTGGATAAGTTTTTTCTCATGAGCATCTCATATGAAGTGGTGCCTGTTAGCAATATGCTTGTTTGATTTGATTTAATGGATTTTTACAATGCTTTATAGTGCTTTCAATATCAATGTTGATCTGTGGGTCAGGAAGTTGAAACATTGGTCTTACATTTGATTTTGAATCGACAATACTTGTCCACAGTAGCTTGCTGTAGCAACATATTCTGCCTTGTTAGTAGAAGTTGCCAATGGTTTGATTTTGCATTGCCAAGTATATGAGTCTCTTGCCTAGAAATTGAACCTCTTGTTGATTGTGGATTTCCTGTCAAGTTTCTGCTCCTGCATAGTCACTATCTGAGTAGGATTCCATGGTCAATGAAAGATACTCTAGGATTACCAAAGACCAGTTTAGGTTTGCCCTTTAGATACCTAAAAACTCTCTGACTAGCACTTAGGATGGGAGGGACTTTGGAGTGACCTGAAACCTAGAACAAGCACAGACTGCAAACATAATATCAGGCCTAGAAGCAGTCAAGTACATTAAAGAGCCAATCATGGACCTATAGAGATGGACATCCACATCACTGGCTTCCTCATCCTTGACTAAAGGCTTCTGAGTCTCAATTGGTGTACTAGCAGTCTTAACATTTGCAAAGTCAAACTTCTTCAGGATTTCTGCAACATACTTATCCTGACTAATAAAGATACCATCTTCCTTCTGTTTGACTTGTAATCCAAGAAAGAAAGTGAGCTCTCCCATTGAACTCATCTGAAATTTACTCTTCATTAATGCTTCAAACTCATCACACCAAGACTTCTTTGTAGACCCAAAGATGATATCATCCACATAGACTTGAACTAGTATGATATCATGTTTGTCCTTCTTTATGAAGAGAGTTTTGTCAATAGTACCTCTTCTGTATCCATTCTTCAATAAGAAAGAAGATAAAGTAGCATACCAAGCTCTGGGAGCTTGATGTAGCCCATAGAGAGCTTTTACAACTTTGTATACTTTCTGAGGATATTTAGGATCTAGAAAACCTGGTGGTTGAGATACATACACCTCTTCATCAATTTTCCCATAAAGGAAGGCACTTTTCACATCCATTTGATAGACTATAAAACCCATATATGAGGCAAAGGCTAAAAAGATCCTTATGGCTTCAAGTCTGGCCACAGGAGCAAAAACCTCATCATAGTCTATCCCTTCCTCTTGCCTATGTCCCTGAGCAACTAACCTAGCTTTATTTCTGACAACAACTCCTCTTTCATCCTTCTTATTTCGATAAACCCACTTTGTACCGATAGCCTTCTTCCCATAAGGCAAATCTACTAAGACCCAAACTTTCTGTATCTTAAACTGCAGCAATTCTTCTTGCATAGCATCAACCCAACTTTCATCTTCAAGAGCTTCTGAAATCTTCTTGGGTTCTTGTTGAGATAGGAAACAAGCAAATAAACAGTGCTGGAAGTCCTTATGATTATTTCTCCTTTGCTTTTGAACATAGCTAACAAAAGCATGAGCTCCAGAACTTTTATGCAATTTGCTTCTTGTTTGAACTGCTGAGGTTGGATCTCCTAGAATAAGTGCTTTAGGATGAGTGGAGTGAATCCTTGATGTGGGAATAGGACTAACATTCACAACAGTTTCCAAGTTTGTGAAGTCAGCCACTGCACCCTCATCATCATAAGATGAAGTAGTGAAAATACCATTAGTAGAATTTTGATAGATATCCTTAAGTGGAGGTATTTCTGAGTCATCTTCTTTAGGATTTGTTGGATCAGAAAGAGATAGTCCCTCATGAAGACTGGCAATACTGACTGGTAAGCTAACAGTATTAACTAGGTTAGTACTGCTAGCTTTAGCTGGTGTGCTAACAGTACTAAAAATGTTAGTACTGCTAGGTCTAGCAGCTCCTTCTTTTATCACTAAGTGCTCAAACTTCTTCCTGAGAGCTTCAGCTTCCTCATTAGCCTCCTTTTCTTGCCTCTTAAGTCTTTCAAGTTCATCCATAAAGACTTGTTCTTCCTCTCTTGGACCTTCTCTCTTATCATCTGATTTTGAAGCAGGAGTTGTTGAAGAATAAGAAGGCCAAATTGGCAGTACAAAGCAGTCTTGATCAGATTCATCTTCTTTTTCAGAATCCCCTGCATCAATAATGTCTTCTGTACCTGCATTTTGGTTAGCTTCTTGTTGACCTGCATGTAGGTTAGCTTGATTCTCTGATCTAACAGGATGATAATTCATAGAATCAGTTAAATAATCAAGATCAAAAAGCCAAGTTGGTCCTTTCCCTGCAACATTAGGTTTGTTTTCTAAAAAGGTGATGTGCAGGTTTTCTTCAACTCTTTTGGTTTCTAAATTGTATACTCTAAAAGCCTTGCTTTGTAGAGAATACCCAACTAAAAATCCTTCATCTGATTTTCCAGCAAACTTGCCTAGGTGGTCAATGGTATTCAAGATGGTCACATGGCACCCAAAAGGTCTTATATAACTTATAATAGGTATCTTACCAGTTAAAAGTTCATAAGGTGTCTTATTATGAGGCTTGGTCACTAATACCCTGTTTAGAACATAACAAGCAGTACTAACTGCTTCAGCCCAAAAAGTGTTAGGTAAAAATGAATCTGCAAGCATGGTCCTAGCAGCCTCAATAAGGGTCCTGTTCTTTCTCTCAGCAACTCCATTTTGTTGTGGAGTTCTGGCATTACTGTATTCCCTCTTGATCCCCTTTGACCCACAGAATTCAATAACATCCCTGTTCTTAAATTCTGTACCATTATCACATCTAATAGTTTTAACTTTTTGATTCAATTGGTTCTCTATCTGTCTTATAAAGTCCTTAAGGATTCCACTAGTTTCATCCTTAGTTCTTAAGAAAAATACCCAACTAAACCTGCTAAAATCATCAGTGATAACTAGACAATAGGTCTTATGGTTTAAACTTCTTACAGATGTAGGTCCAAATAAATCCATATGAAGAAGTTGTAGAGTGTGGCTAATAGAGCTTACTGCTTTGGCCTTACAGGAGGCCTTGTGTTGCTTTCCTTTCTGACAAGCAACACAAGTGTGGTCATTTTGAAAAAGCTTTGAAGGTAAACCTCTTACAAGGTTTCCCTTTACAAGTTTGTTTAGGTTTTTGAAATTAACATGACCCAACCTCCTATGCCATTTGTTAGATTCATCAGTTGTAGCCTTTGCAATTAAACAAGCCAAACCTCCTGAAGGAACAATGTTCTCTAAATTGAAACTGTACATATTGTTTTGTCTGGGGACTTTAAGTAATACTTGATTTTCATCAGGTAACTTAAATTCAGGAGACAAAACAAGACATTCAGAGTCAGTAAACAGAACCTTGTTCTTTTTGTCACACATTTGTGACACAGAAAAAAGATTGAAATGCTGAAGTTCTTTCACAAAGCACACATCCTCAAAATCTAACTTTCTAGTTTTTATTTTACCTTTACCAGTGATATAACCTTTACTACCTCCAAAAGCAACAGGGCCACCATTAAAGTCTTGAAATTCAGCAAGGTAGGCCTTGTTCCCAGTCATGTGCCTGGAACATCCACTATCAACAATTCCTTTATTCTTTAGAGCTCTATGTGGATAATCCTGCACATTAAAAGAAAGAGATTAGATTCTCTTAGGGACCCAAGCCTGTTTGGGCTTGAGTCTGCCTAGTGGATCTTTGAAAGTGTAACAGTTTCTTAGATTGGATCCACTATTGTATTTGGAGATATTGTGTCAGTTATATCTTTGTGGACTCCAATTACAACCTGCTAAGGGCTTAACAACAGTTTCCCTTTCCCCCCCAACAGTACTAACTGCATTTACCTTAGTAGTATTAAACTTTTGATTTGAAAAATTTGGTCTAAGTACTGTTGTTTTTTTGAAAGGCCTTGAAGATGGTGAATGAGTTTTGTGAAAAACATTTGCTGGTCTAACTTTATTCACAATGGGCTTAACAATATTAACTTTCATGACAGTATTAGTTAATATTGTCTGTCTGTTGAAACTTTGCCTAGCAGTACTAAATTTCAAGGCATACTTGTTATTACTGTCCGTTTTGTTAAAACCTTGCCTAGCCAGTATAAAAATTTTAGTTACTGCTAAGCTGCTAGCTCTAGCAGTACTAACTGGAATTTTACCAGTTCTAGTTAGTATTGCTGAAGGAACAAATTGGTTTTGTTTATTCACTCTTTGCACATTATTCCACCCATTGTTTAAGTTAGCTTTTCTTGCCATCCTCTTCTCATGAAAATCACAATCTCTAATCAAATGATTAAGACTACCACATACAAAACATGCTCTTGCAGTAAACCCATACCCCAACTCTTTCTTGTCAGCTTTAGGTTTTTGACTATGTGTGAACTGATTCTTAACAGTTTCCCTAGGAGTTTTTACTTGCTGGTTAGCAAAACTAGGTGTTTCCTGTTCTTTTGTTGGTATTGACACATACTCATCTTCACTATCTGATTCATACTCCTCAATGATAGGAGCATCAGACCAGACCTTAGGTTGACATTCTACATTAGATTCATTGACAACTGGTTCAGACACTAATTCAGAGGGTTCTGTACTAATGTTAGATTCACAGGTATCAAATTCACTTGTTTGGGATTCAGATTCACTAGGTTGAGTCTGTTTTGGACCATATGTAAATTGTGAGTAATCTACTTCAATATCAGGTCCAGATGGCATATAATTCCCTGTCATGGGTGGGGGTACAGCATGCATTCCTCCTGCTGTAACAAACCTATCATACAAAGGTTGTTTTTCTAACTCACTCTCTTTATTCATAAAAACACTTTGTAAAACTTCATTTTCATAGCTTAAAATACCATCATATCTGTGATCAACTTATCATTAGCACTCATTTGGGTATTAAGCAGTTTACTAAGATTCTTAGAAGAGTTATGCCATTTTTCTACTTTAGCCTTTAAATCTTCTTTTTCTTTTTGAGCTTCTGCTAACAATTTCTTATGGTATGTTAGAACATCTGTTTTATCATCTAAATCTATCTTCATAAATTTTATCTTTTGTTCATACCAAAGTTGACCTTGTTGATGAGCAACTAACTGTGCTTCAACTTTCTTAAGACCTTGAGAATATGTCTTTATTTCTATGCTTGCATCACTAAGTTGTTCTCTCTGATCATCATACAGTTTTTTAAGGTTAGCATAAGACTTTTTATACTTATTTAAACAGAAAGTTACCTCTGTATCTGATTCTAAGTTGTTGCAAGCCATCAAAGCATAATCTTCATCTTCTTCAGAATGACTGGTCTAATCTACACCTTCTCCCTCATGGACCAAAAACCATGACTTTAGAGTCCTCCTCTGTTCCATGTTCTGCTACCATCCTTATTTCTAGAGTTCCATGCATCCCTCCTCCTATTATCTTGATTTCCCTTGATTCTACACTCTCTAGCAAAATGCCATGTCTTGTGGCAATTGTAGCATTCAACTTTGGTTTTATCAAAGAAGCCACTGGGGTCTTTAGCATCAAACTATAGCTTCTACCTGTCTTTTTTGTATAAAACTTTTTCATTCTCATGAGGATCATGGCCTCTTGCCACTATTCAAGTCCCATTTCTTCAAGGTCATATTCATCAAAGCTGGTCTAAGTTCCTCATGATCCAATTAAGGACAACTTGATTGTTTGCAAGCAAAGAGAAAGGGGGGGGGGGGGGTGATGATGTTTGTTCATCAGTGGATTTGACCAAAGAATGGAAACACAATAATCGGTACTAACATCATTATTACCTGCTGGTGTTCTCAAGAACCAATGCATCCTTTTGCGGCTAGAGGATGATGCAGTAGAGCCTTTTACATCACTCTCAAAGACTCTTAGATTATTGTATAAATCATCAAAGCTGAGACTGTCCACTCCTGGTTTGGTCCTCATAATTAAGGAAACTTGTGACCAGGCAGAAGGTAAGTACTTAAAAAATTTTTGATTTGCAATCCTCAAGTGGATACATCTGCTCCATTGATTCTCTAATTGACTCAGAAGACGTTGGAACCTGTCATAGCCTTGTGAAGCCCCTTCTGTTGTTGGATTACAGAGAATCCTTCAAAATGTTGCTTCAAGATATACTTCTGCATCTTCTTGGATTCGTCATTTCCACCAAATCTAGATTTGATGGCATCTCATATCTCTTTTGCATCAGTCATCTTATGGAATTTAGCAAGATGATCTTCTGGTAGAGCCATAAGCAAGGTGGTCCTTGCTTTTCTCTCTCTTTCTCTGGCTACAATTTCTTCTGCAGTTCTGGGAGGCAAAACCTTAATTTTGTCCTTGAGTATCTTAGTGATTTGATACAGGACCATTCCCATTTGTATAACCTCCCAAATGATTGTCTGTATGGGCTAAATAGTGTTCCATTTTCATAGCCCATATATCATATTCTCCTTTTTTGAGAATAGGCAGCTTGATGGTTGATATTGTATGAGGAGTTTGTTGTGTTGGTCTTTGTGATGATGGTGGAGGTGGTAGTGGTGGTGGAATTTCATCTTGTGATCCAGACATGTTTAGTTTTGAAGGATGAAGGTTATTACTGGATTTGTTTGTTCTTCTTATTCAGAGTTTCTCACAGGCTCTGATACCACTTGATAGTCCCTTGTTGAATAGATCTCTGCAGCCTATTAAGGATGATAGCCAAGATGTATAAATACAGTTGACTATGTAGAAACACTGATTATGAATACTATGTGTTAATGCGGAATCTTAACACAAGTACTAAGAAGAACAATGAAAAACTAAATAATAATTTCTATTAATCTGCTTTGAGTGATTACAGATTACTAACTATGAGATATGATTTTGTATGAGATATATTAAGCTCGTCTGTCTAACTATGCCAAGAGGGATCCTTTTATAGACCAAGGATAAACCCTAACAGGCTTACAAAACGCGTACATATCTTTTCCTAAAATATCTCATACATATCTCTTAAACGGTACTAACTATTTTCTACTATCGGTACTAACTAACTGATCAGTACTTAACATTTTGTACTGTCAGTACTAACTATAACTAGTAGTACTAACTATTAGTACTGTCGGTACTAACTTAGGAAAACGTAATTCCCAACAATAACGAACCCTAACGTTATCGAATCCTAAAGAATTTTTTTATCAAAAACATTGATTTCTGCATGAATGGTTGCTAAGAAAGGCCTGCCTAGAATTATTGTCTCATTAGGAGTTTTATCAATAATTATGAAATCTGAAGGAAATAGGAATTTATTAATTCTAACTAAGATGTTTTCAATTATACCTAAGGGTGCCTTCTTCATCATATCTGCCATTTCAATAAGCATATTGGTGTTCCTCAGATTGGCTTGCCTTAAATACTCAAATGTGTTCCTATGCATAACATTTACACTAGCACCTAAATCAGCCATGCCATAAAAGTTAAAATTACCAATAGTGCAAGGAAGTGTGAAATTCTTTAGATTTAACTCCTTAGGTGGCAATTGGCATTGTATGTCATTGGTCGTATATCCCTCTTTATTATAAGCTTTCTAGAAGAGATAGGTCTATGTTGCATCTCATGATCATCATTAACCACTTTGCATTGTCCGGTAGATAGCTAGGAGTTACATTGGTTGTCCTAGAATGGATTTCTTTAGTTAATTGCTCAATTTGGGTTTCTAGGTTTTTAAGAGAGGCGATTTAATTCCTAGTGTTAAGCTCTGCATTTTCTTGGAGTTTCTTAAACCATTCTTTCATTTCGGTGCTTCTTCGTGCTGATTCTTCCTGATGCTTATTCATAAGCTCTTCTAAGCTTGGTCTATTCTCCCTATATGGTGGTCGATTATCAGTACGAGTGTAGTATCCCAGTGGACATACACGAAACTTGGCTCCATTACTTCCGTTGAAAGGAGCAGAGCGCCTGAATTCTCCATACTTGACCTCTTCCAACTGTTTGACTTCCTCATTGAGAGGACATTCTTTGTCAAGGTGAGGTCCTTTGCAGATTTGATATCCAACTTGGATCGCATGAACATTTTCTTTTAGCTTCTTCATATTACGTCCCAAGTTATCCAATTTACTTACAATTGCAGCAAGTTCATCAGTATTACTGTTGCTGCTAACATTCCTGCTTGATGTCCCATCGTGCCACTTTTGAGATTGGTCAGCCATAGTTTATATTGCCGTCAGAGCTTGAGTTGGTGTCATCCTAGGAATTGGTCCTTACGAATCAAGCAACTGGAGATTCATAGTGTTCAACCCTTTATAAAAAAATGTTTACCTTTTAATGGTTGTTTATGTCGTGGTTGGGTACCTATATAACAAATCATTATACCATTCCCAAGCTTGGTATAATGATTCATTTCTTTTTTGCTTGAAGTTGTGGATGTCTTTAAGTCATTTAACGGTCTTGGATGGTGGACAATACCTTTGGATAAAGACTTTTTAAGGATGTCCCAAGTGTTGACAGCTCCTGTGAGTCCTAATGAATAGATCTTCTTAGCTTGTTAAGGCTTAGTTAACTTGAATAGATTCAAACTAACTATATGAGAAACAATGATTATGAATACTACAAGTTATGCGGAATCTAACTTGTAATACTAAGAAGAACAATGTAAACAAAACTTTGAATATATATTGATTGCAAATATTCTGCCTAGGTTACAGAATAGCTAACTATGAATTGATATATCTAACTATGCCATAGGGTTCCTTTTATACACTAAAGGAAAACCCTAATGGGCTTATAAAACGCGTCAAGTGATCATGCATATCTATTCCTAATATAAAGTACTAACTATATAACTAATACTACTAAGTATTATACTAACAGTACTAACTATACTGGCAGTACTAACTAACTATAACTAGCAGTACTAAGTGTAGAAGCTCTGAATCCCAACAATCCTCCCCTAAACTTGTAATTTACCTTCAAATCTCAAGTTTCTTCTGCATTTAATCTTCTAGACTGCACTGTTAAGGATTCTTCCAAACATTCTTCTACTTCTGTACTTGTGATCTTATAAACCATAGAAGTTCAAATACCATCTCATTTTCATGATCAACCTCTAGTTTTCTGCTTAACATCTTTGATAGCATTTCTTGAGTAAGTGGATACTTCTTCTCTATCATCATATGAATGGCTATTCCATTATCCATCAACAAAATATGAATTCTACATGAATCAAATAGTCTCCAGCTTATCAAATTGTATTCATGTTGATGCCTCCAGACTTCATCTTTTCATCAGGTTGAAATAAGATCTTCATATCTCCCCATAACATTAAGTCATATCCTTCTGGTCTTGATGTTGCATACCTTTCATCTACTAGTCTGTGTAAGTCTAATACATCTTATCTGTCAAAATCATCAAGCATCTCACTGAAGATCTTGTAATTCTTAGAACTTCCATCTGCCCTGAAGATTTGATAATACATGAAGTTTTCTGCTAGAACATATGTCTTCCAATCAACAATTGGGTACTTAGTAGCTAAAGATTCAATATCTATAGCAACATCATCTCCTGGAATTATATCCAAATAAGCTTTAAGATCTTCCTTCTCAATATCATCTTCTAGCTTTTGTTTCTTCATACTTTCTTCACTATCTTTTCCACTTGCTCTTTTCCTAGCAAGTGTTTTCTTTCTTCTACCTTCAGCAGGCTTGCTACTATCATCTCTTTTCTTTTCTTCTTTAGTAGATTGTCTCTTAACAGGTTCTACTCTTTTTAATTTTAGAATTTCCAACTCAGAATCCATAGGCACAAAAGAATGAATTTGATCCTATACCTTTTCAAATATAGGTCTAATTTCTTCATAATTCATTCCCTTGAAATGTCTCATCTTGTATCCTCCCTGATTAATCAAGTACATGCACATGTTCTTCCTTACTTTAGGTACAGAAAAAGCTCTATTTTGGAGTGCATGATATCTAATCACTGCAGGATCACTCCAATCAATAACATGAGTTGGATCAGCTTCAGTTAAAACTTCTTGCTTCTCTTGTTCTTGTGTTGCTTTGTTAATCTCCTCTTGTAACGGTTTAGCTATTTCTGCATCCCTTGCAATCTTGTCTTTCCTCTTCATCAATCTGTTCTTGCAGTCTAATAGCTTCTTCATGCCTAAGTCTTTCTTGCTCTAGCTGCTTCTTAGTCTTTTTCTGAACAGATTCATCTTCTTCCATAATTGCTTTTCCTTTATCTTTCCTCTTCTGTGCACTCCTTCTTATATATACCAAATTTGCAGCAGCAGTACTAACTTCTGGAATAACAGTACTATGCTCTGCACCAACAGTACTAACTTCTTTTTCTCCTTTTTCACCACTACCTTGATCTTCCACAAGCTCAGTAGGCTCTTCTTCTTCTAGCACTACCTCAGTATCATCACTAATCTTCTCCTGAATCTCTATATCTTCTTGAATCCATGATGTTCCTTCATCCTGTACCAATGAAATAGAGGGGTCTTGATCAATCTCTGTAATTTTCCTCCCCTGTTTGGAAGGATCCTCTAGACCTTCTTCATCATCAGAAACAACTATCCTGAATCTCCTTCTAGCTTGAGTTGACTTGACTGTCTGCTCTAACTTCTTCACCTTCTTGATTAATTTTGTAAGAGCAGTACCATAAGTTTGTTTGGTTTGTGCCAACTCTGCCTCCAAGCTTGTTACTTTGTTTGACAAATTGGTACATAGAACCGTCAATTCAGAAAGTGATAAACTACCCTCATCACGTCCAAGTGAGTGAACACTGTGGAGAGGTGATTCATGGGGCATTGGAACAGCCTCCTCTGCATCAGGTGTGGGTTGAGTGTTTGGTGGTTGTGAGGTTGATGGGGTACTGACTGGTGTATGTTGAGGTGATAATGATGGTGAAGATGTTATTCTGGATGGAGAAGTTTCAGGTGCACTGATCATAGTAGGAAATAAAGAAAAATCTATTCCAGAATAACCCCTTGAAACCCTCTTCATATTACTAAAGACTTTCTGTGTAAGGATAGGAGTAGGATATGTTCGTGTGTGGGGTTGAAGGAGTCTCCTTTGCTTGTTTAACTAGATTTGGATAAATCTTGGGTACATCAAAAACTTGTGTGGGTTTTCTAGATTCTTACCATAGCATCAAAAATTAGTTTTGAAAAATTGTAAGTCCTGTTTGTGGCCAAGCAAATTATAGCAGTTGCTATATTGCTACTAAACTGCTCCCAAGATGTTTTCTTAGGGCTTGAGCAGTGGAGGATAGTATGAATTAGAAACTTCCACTAAGGAGAAAAATGACCCTTTTGAAAAGTAAGTTTATCAGAATCAGTCACATACCCCATTAGAGTAAGTTGCTCAAATATCTCTGAAATGGGTAGAGTAGTAATACCACCATTAATCTTCCAACTTTAGATGTCTTCTTAGAGAGGCTTTAGTAATAGTCTTTACTTGTCCATCAATTGTAGCAGTTAGTTCTACCTCTCCATTAGCACTTGTTCCAGCAGTAGTTGTGCTCCAAAATTGCTTAATAAAGGAAAAGTATTTATTTTAGATTTTGAAACATTCACTTTATTTTTTGGGGTAGCAGTATTAACATACTGCTTGGCAGTACTAACTGGTATTCTTCCAGACCTAGTTAAGACTGCAGTTGGAACAAATTTATTTTGATGATTTATTCTCTGAGTGTTGTTCCAAATTGGTCTAACTTCCCTATGATCAGTCTCCTTTCCCTTATCATTCAAGACATATTTTTTAGACATTCTCTTTTCATGAAAATCACAATCTTTTATTAAATGATTGTGACTTCCAATAACAAAACAAGCTTTCTTAGTAAACCCAAAACCTAACCCCAGTTTTTGAGTCATCTTCCCATTCCAATCTTTTCTATCTACCTTTGAAGATTGAGTGACCATCCTAGGTTTTACAGCTTGTTTATCAGATTTAACAGGTTCATTCCTAGCTTTAGTAAACTTAATTTTTTTAAAACTAGGTTTGACTGTTGTTTGGGAATCATTAGATTGAAAAATATCCTCATCATCATCACTAACCCAATCTTTAATGATAACTCCACAAGGCCTAACAGATTCAACTCTAGGCATTTCTACACTAGTATTGCTAAGAGGGGTGATACTTGTTTCAACTTGAGACACACTAGCACTAGTATTATTTGTTATAGACCTATAAATAGAATCATCCAATCCTGCAAAAGATAGGTCAGCAAATGGAGGCATGTAGTTCCCAGTTAAAGGAGGAGGAACAACATGATATCCATTATCCTTTTTGAACATATCCTTTGTTTGATTGTCATCACCATCACTTGAAAGATTATCAAAGACACTATTAAATAATTCACTACTACTTGAATTATTTTCATTTAATTGATCTCCATATCCTAGACCAGTTTTATCTTTAGAACTTATTTGACTATTAATCAGTTTAGTTAAGTTTTTAGAAGATGTTTCAAACTATTCTAGTTTAGCTTTCAAATCTTCTTTTTCTTTTAAAGTTTGTTCTAACTGATTTGTAAGTCTAGTGACAGCATTACTTTTATCTTTTACTTCAAACTCTAATACTGCAATCTTTTCCTTATAGACAGCTTCATTTTTTTGATGAACAACTAAATGTGCCTCTACAGATTCTAGGACTAACTGATAAGCTACAATTTCTAGATTAGCCTTACTAAGAGTTTGTCTTTGTTCATCAAACTGTTTTTGAAGTTTTTCATATGTTTTAACATAGTTTTTAGCACAAGATTGTACCTCTGTGTCAGATCCTGAAGTGTAGGCCATAAGAGCAAATTCAGTTGGTTCATCTTGAGCTATATAACTCCAATCATATCCCAATCCATCTTGCACAATCAAGGCATTATCCTGAACAACCATTGCATCAGAGGTCTCTACTGGTACAGTTCTTTTGGTGTTGTCCCTGCTCCTATACCTTGTATCTCCATTATTGTTCCCTTGATTTCTTGTTGCTCTACATTCCCTGGCAAAATGGCCCCTTCTATGACAGTAAAAGCATTCAACCTTGGTTTTGTCAAAACCTACAGGTTCTTTGCCATTAAAAAATAATTTTCTTCCAGTCTTCTTATAAAATCGCTTAACCCTCATAGAAAGCATGGCCACCTGCCATTTAAGGTCCATTTCTTCCAAATCATCATGATCAATCTGCTCTAAGTCTTCATCATCTAGTTGTGGACTATTTGACTGATTAGCAAAGAATGAGAACATTAGATCATCAGTATATGATGATGAAGAGGCTTGTCCCTGAGAATTATGGCCTGATGTAGTAGAAACACCATTAGTAGTATTAACTTCATTAATACTGTTAGTGTCTTCTGCGGAGAGAAAGGCCACATTCTGAGAGTTTGAAGATGATCCAGATGAACTTTTGATGTCAGCTTCAAACACTTTAAGGTTATTGTACAAATCATCTATATCCAAATCATCTATACCAGTTTTGTTCCTCATAATTAAAGCAACATTATTCCATGATGAAGGTAGAGCTCTTAAGAATTTCTGATTTGCATCTTCATTAGAGACAGCTGCACCATGAACTTCTAGTAGGCTGATAAGTTTTTGAAACCTATCATATGCTTTATCTAGGCCTTCTGTGTCAGATACAGAAAAGTTTTCAAATTGTTGCTTCAAGACATTCTTCTGCATCTTCTTAGATTCAACATTACCACCAAATCTACTCTTGATAGCAGCCCACAGAGTTTTTGCATCCTTTATACCATGGAACCTCAGTTGATATTCATCAGGAATAGCCAAAAGCAAAATACTTTTAGCTTTTCTTTCTCTTTGTCTTTGTAATAGTGCTTGAGCAGTCTTTGGAGGTACTTCAGTTTCAACACCATTTTCATCTTTTGTTGTTTGCACAGGTTCATCACCATTCATGATTACTTGCCACAATGCATAATCAGTGTTTGTGAGGTACTGCTCCATCCTCATGCTCCAAAGGGTGTATTCACCTTTCTTGAGGATAGGTAGTTTTACAGAAGACACCACATGAGGAGATTCTACTGGTGCCATTTGAGGTGCAGATTCTTCACCAGACATCTTGTATTGTAGGTAGAGTTCTAGATCTGGTTGAGTTCTTCTTATTCAGAGTTTCTCTACAAGCTCTGATACCACTTGTGAGTCCCAATGAATAGATCTTCTTAGCTTGTTAAGGCTTAGTTAACTTGAATAGATTCAAACTAACTATATGAGAAACAATGATTATGAATACTACAAGTTATGCGGAATCTAACTTGTAATACTAAGAAGAACAATGTAAACAAAACTTTGAATATATATTGATTGCAAATATTCTGCCTAGGTTACAGAATAGCTAACTATGAATTGATATCTCTAACTATGCCGTAGGGTTCCTTTTATACACTAAGGAAAACCCTAATGGGCTTACAAAACGCGTCAAGTGATCATGCATATCTATTCCTAATATAACTCATGCATATCACTTAAGCAGTACTAACTATATAACTAACAGTACTAACTATTATACTAACAGTACTAACTATACTGGCAGTACTAACAATGTACTGGCAGTACTAACTAACTATAACTAGCAGTACTAAGTGTAGAAGCTCTGAATCCCAACAATCCTCCCCTAAACTTGTGATTTACCTCAAATCTCAAGTTTCTTCTGTATTTAATCTTCTAGACTGCACTGTTGAGGATTCTTCTACTTCTGTACTTATGACCTTATAAACCTAAGAAGTTCATATTCCATCTCATTTTCATTATCAACCTCTAGTTTTCTGCTTAACATCTTTGATAGCATTTCTTGAGTAGTGGGATACTTTTCTCTATCATATTGTGAATTGGCATTCCATTGTCATCAATAAAATATGAATTTCCTTATGAATCAATAGTCCTCCAGCTTATCCAAATTCTATCCCTGCTGGATTCCTCCAGACTCATCTTCTTATCAGGCTCAAATAAGATCTTCAGATCTCCCCATAACATCAAGTCATATCCTTCTGGTCTTGATGTTGCATACCTTTCTTCTACTAGCCTGTGTAAGTCTAATACATCCTGTCTGTCAAAGTCATCAAGCATCTCACTGAAGATCTTGTAATTCTTGGAACTTCTATCTGCCCTGAAGATTTGATAATACATGAAGTTTTATGTCAGAACATGAGTCTTCCAATCAACTATTGGATACTTAGTAGCTAAAGATTCAATTTCCATAGCAAATTCTTCTCTTGGAACCAGATCCAAATAGGCTTTAAGTTCTTCCTTCTTTATATCATCTTCTAGCTTTTGTTTCTTCATACTTTCTTCACTTTGCTTTTCACCTGCTCTTTTCCTGGCAAGTGTTTTCTTCCTGCTTCCTCCAGCTTTCTTTTTGCTACCTTTTTCCTTGTCTTTAGAATCCATAGGTACAAAAGATTGAATTTGATCCCATACTTTCAAATATAGGTCTAATGTCTTCATACTTCATTCCTTTGAAATAATTCATCTTGTATCCTCCCTGATTCTTCAAGTACATAACCATGTTCTTTCTTACTTCAGCTACAGAGTATTGTCTATTCAGCTGAGCTGTATCTTAACACTGTAGGATCACTCCAGTCAATTTTCTAAGCTTGAGTAGGTTTAGCAGCAACTTCTTCCCTTTCATCCAACTGTTTTTGTAGTTCAAGAGCTGCTTCAAAGTTAATCCTTTCTTGTTCTTGTTTTTTCTGCCATAAGTTTGATTGTTCCTCTCAACACTTCTTAGCTAACTCTTATCCATTATCATCTGCACTTGAACCTCTTTTTGACTTTCTTTGGAGGCTCAGATTTTGCATAAGTCGCTTTTCCCTTTATCTCTTCCTCTTCTGTGCACTCTACTTATATGTACCGAATTTGCCAGAAAGCATTACTAACTTCTGGAATAACAGTACTATGTTATGCTCCAACAGTACTAACTTCTTTTTTACCCTTTTCTCTACTACATTGATCTTCTACAAGCTCATTAGGTTCTTCTTCTTGTAGGATTTTTCCGTTATATCCTGCAATGTAATACCAAAGGATGTGTATTACTTTGTTAGAACTTGTATCAAAATAAGAATCCATACAATATGTCAAATGATTTCAATACCACTATGTATGAAAATTTTGATAATGACTTGTGATATCATTCTTATTTTGTGTTGTCTTGTAAATGTTGATAGAATGGCTCCCAAGAGGTCAACATCTTCAGCACCACCCATGACTCAGGCTGCCATTAAGAAACTAGTTGCTGACATTGTTGCCGCGGCTTTGGAAGTACAAGCTGCAACAATGGCAAGTACTAATAATCCCAACAAGAACACCGGACCTACTGGAACTCTTGTAACAAAAATGGGAAACTATAAAGAGTTCATAAGTTGTCAAACTTTCTACTTCAATGGTACGGAAGGAGCAGTTGGCCTCATTCGCTGGTTTGAACGAACCGAATTAGTATTTTCTCGTACCAAATGTGCCGAGGAAAACAAAGTGACATTTGCTACTGGTACCCTGACTGATGATGCCTTGTCCTGGTGGAATGCGTACGCCCAACCTATTGGAATAGAACAAGCCAATAAGATCACTTGGACTGAATTGAAAAGGCTCTTAACAAATAAGTAATGTCCTCAAACTGAAGTTGGGAAAATAGAAGATGAATTTTACAATCTGAGTGTAAAAGGAGATGATCTTAAAACTTACATTAGAGGATTCCAGGAATTAGCAGTCTTATGCCCAAACATGGTGTCAAACACCGAGAAACTCATAGAAGCTTTCATCGGAGGATTACCCAGAAGTATTGAAGGAAATGATACCGCTTCAAAGCCTCAAACTTTGGAGAAAACCATTAACATAACCTAGAGGTTAAGGGATCAAGTAACAAGGCACAATTCTGTGCAGGGAACCACTGATCACAAATGAAAGTTTGATGATAGAAGAACCTTCAACAACAACAACTACCAAAACGACCGTAACAACAACAATGACAACCACAACAATGATCACCACCAACAACAGAATAGAAGGCAGGAAACCTTCAGGGCCTATGCTATAACAACTCGTAATTTTCATCAATGTAATTATCCATCTATTAATTTAGATGCACTATAATATCCATCTATTATATATATATCACCTTTTTATAGGGAAATTTTTTGCTTTATCTCATTATGAAACGTAACTTGCATCTCTAAAGTAAACGAGCTCACGCAAACTCCACCAATGCCATCTATATCTATGTTTAAATCATGTAAACATCCTAATATGTCAAGTCTATAACTTAATATCATTTTTACCAAGTACATTATCCATTTAACGTACTTTTCAAAACGTTATTTCAAAACAAGCATTAAACGTCAACGTTTACATCAAAACCCTAATTATATGTAATGTATACATATAAAATGAATGTACAAGCCTTTAAAGCATGTGTATAAGTATCAATACACAACATTTGAATATCTTTTCCCTCCTGAATCAATGTACAACACATTAAAGCTCAATGTATAAGTCAATAATGCAAAAAAGTCAAACTAGGTCATTTTACCTTCGAATTCATTCTAGTTTCTTACTACCACTTTAAAAAAATGTACAAGCACTTAATGCATGACTTTTAAACCCTAAACCTAATCCCTAAATCATTCTAAAACGAAATCCTAAAACCCTAATTTCACTTTAAATCTAAAACTAAACCCTAAATCTTAAAACTAAGCCCTAAAACTTAAAACTAAACCCTAAACCTTAATCCTAAACCCTAAACCTTAATCCTAACACTAATCCTAAACCTTAATTTATCCTAAACCCTAACCCTAACTCAATCTAAAAGTCCAAAACCCTAAACTGAACCCTAAACCAACCCGATACCCATTTTCACCCATTTTTACCCATTTTTAAACCAAGCACCCATCCAAGCACCTATATGACTAAGCTACTACAACCCTAAGCTGCTTACAAGCACCTCCCTTTCAACTCTTGGCCACCAAGTTTGCAACATTACCACCTTGTCACCCTTGTTTAGCCGTGACCTCTAAACACCCCTCCAACACCATACACCTTGCAAAGCTACACTCCCTAGCCCTCAATACTCATTGCTAGGCCTCATTAGTCATCACACTACAACACTTGACCCTTAGATAACAAGAAAACTTAGGCACAAAGGTTTCTAAGCCCTATAAATACACGAACCAAGCAACCCTTTCAAATCATCCCTCAAAACTCATCTCACACACTCAAATGGAGTTATAACCATTCCCTAGCAGCAATAGAAGATCAAGATAAGTCCCTAAGATCATAATAGAAGCCAAGAAGCAAGAAAAACAAAGTCTTGAAGCCATTTCTAGGCGTACGAGTCATAAAAACCCATTTCGACCTATTTTAGCTCAACTTAGCTTAAGATCTTGTTCCATAAACTTATAATATGTATTATAATGTTCATAATACTCTTAATATCATATATAAACTCTTGTTTGAAGCTTTGAATCCTCAAACCCTTGTGTTTTTTATTAAAACCCTAAAAACGACCCGTTTTGATTTTCTAGCTAACGAATCCTTTTTATAAACTTTTGTTACGTTAGAACATCTTATTTTAGCATATTCTAATAAGATATAACCTGCAAATATCATTTGGAATCCTAAAATAAGCTTGCATGGCTTTTTGGACTTGTTTTGCAAATATTTCCATGCATAGGGTTATATATCGTAACTTTCTAAAATTTATAACTAAAGAGGCTGAAAATGTCATTATTCTAAAGTTATAACTATAAGGACCTATTTTGCCAAGTTTCAAAGTTAAAAGTTTAAATAATATATACTTTATATATAAAAGACTAAAGTTGTGGAAGTTTATAAACCAATGGTATATATTGCCAATTTTGCAAACTTAAAAATATAAAATATAATAATTTTATATAAATTATAAAAATATATATTAATATTATAAAACTCAATTTTATTAAAACCGGACACATTTATCGTTATTAATCATAAATCGACGCATTATTTCGTTATATATTTAACATAATTTATCATCAACTAACTTTTGAAGAAACTTAAAAATCTTATCGTATCACGTTACTAGGGAATTTCATATGAAGGGTTTCATTTGAGTTTTTGTTTTGACGAGTCTGCTGGGTTTACGATTTAAAGTGCCTAGGCTCCTCAAACGATACTACATGGCCTTTTAGTTAAATTAAAAAGAGCACGTATGATTAGGTGTATTAAGAGCTTGTGGGAGTAAAAAGACACAAATCATTCATATAAGCATTAGGTTTTCCAAACAAACCTTGCTTAAGCAAATACACTTATATTTAACTACATCATCTCTTGTTCTTCACATTTTTAAAATCCAATGCAATAGGATTTGTGAAAGCTTAGCCCCACAAAAGGTAGGTTAAAGAACTAGCTAGGGCATTTTCACCCGGTCAAGTCAAAATTAACTCCTATTTCTCACCAACGGATTACCAAAAAGTGGTGTTTTTCCCCAAACTAAGCTTCTTTTGAGCTTCTCTTGTAAGCAAAAATTAAAATTTTCCACTTTTTTCACAAAAAAGTAATTCAAAAACAAAGTTGCGTGAAATGCAAGTCAATATCGAAGATATTCTTCCCCAAACTAAAATGAAACTTTGTCCTCAAAGTTTAAAAATAAGGGTCAAAAGGAATCTAAACAAAAATTCTAAGGTCATGCCAAAAGAATAGATGTTAGTTCGATAAAGACAAGGATATGAGATTTCCCACTTTATGAAGAGAAGATTAGAGACCATCAATGGAAATTGTGGGCATTGCTTTGTTCTTCCACAATATTGAACCATGAATCTTCCAAAATCCAGAAAACCTAGACAAACAAGCACAAACAACCAACAAGAACGAAAGAGAACAAGCTTCCTCTCATCATTTTCATTGTTAGCTCAAAAACGACTTAAAACGGCTTAGTTTTTGTTAACCAAGTACAAGCTATACTTGACCCCGAATTGATTTGTCCTTGGGGAAGCAAAGAGAAAATCAAAAGAAAATAAAAAGGATAAGCATGGGGTGCCTCCCACGAAGCGCTTGTTTATTATAGAGTCCCCTAGCTTGACTCACCATCACAAGGTACATCATGGAGGATAAAAGTGAGGGTGAAGAAATTCCAAGAGGTGGAAACCTCCCCAAACTAGAGAATTAGTACGGATGAAAGGTGGGACAATTGAGGGTGGGTCAAAAATCTTAAGAGTTAAAGAACTCTTCCTTGTAAGCACATTATCAAAAATACCCGGATCAAAAACTAAGACCTTAGGGTTCAAAATATCATTCTTAGGCTCAACTTGAAAATTTTCAAGGTCAAAGTCTAACATCATTTCAGAAGAACGGGTGGGCAGGGTGGGGGGGCAAAAACATTTGGCTCATGAACTTTAGAGTTCTTATCAACTAGGATACCCGGGTTGAAAACTTTATCCTCATTGATTGTTGAGAATAAAACATCACTTACATGAAAATCCTCATAACAAACCAAATCATTTCCTTCAACATAACTTGAACCACCGGGTTCAAATTCATCACTTAAGCTCTTAAAAACACTTGAACTTGATTTGTCAAAATCTTTGGTTTTATCACTATCAGAATCCATTCTCTCAAAATCCTCTCCATACAAAATTCTTTTCCACTCATCATTGTTAGAATCCATCTCAAAGAGATCATCATCATTATCAAAGTCATCTTTTGGTAGAGACTCAATTGAGGGTTCAGAATTAACTTTCGGAGAAATTTGTCTAGATACCTCAATAGAAATGATTTCCTCGTCGTCTTCAAAAAGAGGGTTCAAATAACTCTTAAGAGTTTCCTTATGAACCTCCTCCTTAAGAATTGACTCGTCATTTCTAGAGGGAAAATCATCTTTTTTCTCAAAGAGAGGGTTTGAAAAAGTCTTGAAACTTTGAAAATCATCACAAAGAGGAAAATCACACTCTTTTCCAATTTTGGACTCTCTTGGGATTGGAATGAGATCTTCTTTGTCTAATTCCTTGTTTGGAATAAAGTTAAGATCCTCATCCCCCATTTTGAAAGAGTCCTCAAGATTATTGTTTGGAAAGATGTGTGAAATTGCACCTACGGAAGCAATTTGAGGTGAATGAATAACTCTTCCTTGGTGAATGATTCTAAAATTCTCTAAGTTTGATGTAAAACAAACCCTTCTTCTAGCAACTGGGTCAGATATTTTCTTAACTTCTTCCTTTTGTTTGATAATTTCTCCCACAAGAGAGTCAAACTCTTCAACAATAGTAGATGTGGGAGAAGAAGAATCATTACTCTCAGGTTCATAAACATCTTTGAACCGGTCATCATAAATGTCCATCATGTGGATTGACTCTTTGTCTTGACGACCGTCCGGTTTAAAAAACTACTCCCTTTATTATATCCCTATCACTAGCTCTTCAGTGGACGTCAATTAAGACCGTGCGTCTTAGTAAGGGCTACAAGTATCAAAGTACTCGTAGTTGACTCATAATCAACTACACGAAGTCAGGGAAAAGGAAAAATGTCCAACCTTTACAAGTAATCTCTGTTATGCGGTTGGAATGGCTAATGAAACCATTGGCAAAGCACTCGAGGTCATCTTGGTTGTGACAAGTGGCAGCTTAGCTTTGATAATCCCTAATGGCATGAGGATTATGCTCGGCCCCTAAGTCAGCTAGGGCATTATTTACTCATCTTGTAAAATCACTATTGGTCTAAGAAACTTGACATATAAAAGAAAATGAGTCCGGGGATCACCCAATTCTAGGAAGTTCTTCATGATCACCGCCGAACAATTCTCGGTCAAAGGTGTGTTAGCTGCTTCTAAAAGTTTTTCTTTGTTAGAAAGAAGAGCTTTCATCATTTGAGTATACTTTGGCATGAGAACTAAAGCTTCAGCTAAACTTATGTTGAAATGCAGCTTTTGAAACATCTCTAGAATTTAGCAGTGCTATCATTTCTCCTTTTGTTTTTGAGCTTTCATCCTTTGAGGATATGGAAGGTGGGTCTTTTTAGAAGGTTCTTTTGAAGGTAGAGAATTATCAACTTGAGCAGAAGAAAGCTCAGGAGAAATTGGACTGCTAACCGGCTTAACCGGATCATGAGATTTTTGGTTAACCGGAGGCTGGATGTCTTTGGTGCTCGGTAGCACCTTATCCTTGGTCACCTCGGTTTCCTTACCATCCTCATTGTCCGGATTGACATAAGGAGGAGGCATAGGAGGTAATGGTCCATCATAGGCCAAACCACTCCTAGTGGTAATTAGGCGTGACTTCATTTTCTAAGGATTAGGAATAGTATTACCTGGTAAGTCCCGAACCCGATGCATTGTTATTTCCCATTTGCTTTTGAAACATGTTAAGCATCATATTTTGAAAATTCCTTTGCTCATTTTGAAAATCTTTTTGCTCTCTTTTAAAATCATTTAAGTTCTTTTGCAAATTTGTCAATGTGGCATCATTAGCTTTTGTGTAGGCCTCGAACCTTGAGTAAGCAACCGGTACTTGAGCAACTGGGGCTTGATAAGCTTGAGCTTGTTGGTTAAGCCCCAAGTTAGCTCCATGGTTAACTTGATTGGTTTGGTTCACATTCCTAGTCCCATTATACCCTTGGTTCCCATTGTATCCTTGGTTTAGGTTACAAAGCTTGGGGATTGGGTTGAGTAATCCCGATGGTCATGCTGTTAGAGCCACACTAGGTAGGAGGGTACCCGGAATTCCTTGAACAAACCACCAATAGCAGCTGCTTGTTGAAATTTTGAAATTGTCGATGATCAGACCGGGTAGTCATAAGCTCCTCTATTCATTGGGCACACATTAAAAACTATGATTTACTTACCACCAAGTAGTACACCTTTCTCTCACCGCTTTATCGGAAGGGAGTAGGCACAAGAGCTTTCTCATATTTTTCATCTCATTCACTTTCATTCTCAAATCAAAGTCATCTTATCCTCTAATGCCGTGCCATTTCGTAGAAATTCGAAGTTAGATGATGAAGAAGTTAGAAGAAGATGGAGGGCATTCGTACTCCTGCTCACTCTGGCGTTTACCGTGACATCTTCTTGGCTTTATTCTTCTATGATTTGTAGTCCTATCGGTTGGGCCTTTGTAGAGAAAAATAGCCACGGCAGCGGAATTAACGAGAATCTTGATCATTGTAGCTCCACGAATTATAGGAATGGGTCTAATTGGTGAGGAGCGAAAACCGTGATGAGGAACTTCCATAGAAGTTCTTGAAACTTTCCCCAGTTCTTCTTTTTTTTTTTTTTTTTTTTTCGTTTTTAGGAGAAAAATTCTTGAGAATTTGTCAAAAATTTGTTATTTCATCCGAATTTGGTCATATGTCTTAGAAGTGGAAAGAAAAGTTGACGAACACTTAGGACACTAAGTCATCCCATGTAAGAGAGAAATCGGGGGTTCTTTGTCGAGCATGTTTGGCAAACCCTCAAGAGAAAATGGAAAGAGAAGAAGTTTGATGGTGGTGTTAGGTACATCCGGGTACCTTTGATTATTAGTTATGCTCTCAAAATGACGAATGTGAGCATGAGGCTCCTCATCATTACCTCCTCGAAAAATTCGATTTTGAACAAGATTAATGAGAGAGGATTTTAGTTCAAAATTTTGAGCATTGATGAGTGGTACAACTATAGCACTTTCAAACCCCCCGGTGGGAGCTTGAAGTTGCTCGGCCATAGGTCGGTCATCGGCCATTTGAATCGGAAACTTATCAACAATAGGGATTGCCTCTTGTTGTTGTCGAGAACGTCGACGATTACGTCTTCTCGGAATTGTGTATTCCAAGGAAGAACGAGTGCGCATGCACTAGTGAAAATAACAAAAAGAAGAATTTGAGATTAAGAAGATTATTTTTGGGGAAATTTACAATTTTTTAGTATTTATTAGGAAGGAAATCAAAAAGAAAAATTATTTTTGGCAACCGTTAATTACAAGCTTCACGATAAGTCTCCAAGAGTACGCACAAGTGAGCGGAAAGGCTTAGCGAGCCGCAATGACTTCTTAGCAAGTAGCTATCACCTTTCCTTAAACTCACCTTATAGTTTGTAAACTCAAAGGTCCGTCGTACCTCGCAAGTAACTCACGATTAGTTTTGTTGTTTATTGGAATGGTTTAAGATGGATAGCTAGTATCCAAATTTATTTATTTATTTATTTTTTATTTTTTTATTTTTTTATTAATTCGATAGGAATCGAATTAATGAACGTTTTGTATTATATTTTTTTTTATACAAAAATAGCAAAGTAACTTCCAAAAAGGAAGGGTCTTCAAAACTCTACTTCAACGAATATCCTCAAAAATCGTTCACGTCTTCCCCGGCAACGGCGCCAAAATTTGGTATTGCGTTTGAGCACTAGTCAAATTTATATATATATAGTATTAATCCCGTGACAATTCTTACCAATTACTTCTCAAACAAGAGAAATAAGAGGATAAAATCTCACTTAAGAAAACACAATATGTATATTTTCAACCGGGAAGTATTTCTTCTCGGGTCGTTTCCCAACGAAGTCGTGAATTGAGATTCGGGAATAATTCAGATTCGAGTCAAGAATTGAATAAAGGATTTTTGAATTTTGAATTACACTACGAATATAATAGCACAATTAAACTATAGAAACAATTAAAGAATTAAAAACGTTTAACTAATACGAAAAATTAACAAACGTGAATTAAAAACGTGAGCTAAAACGAGAATTTAAAATCTAAAGCACTTCTTTTAACAAATTTTATGCCTAAAAATCACAAATTTAAAAAGAAAATTTTAGGAAAAAGAATTAGAATTCTTTAACTATTTTTGAATTTTTTATGAATTTCTAAAGAAAAATGAATTACTAAAAATACACTTTTTCTAAAATTTAACACTAAAATTTTATTTTTATTTTTCAAAAATACTAAAATGAAAAAGAAAATTATTACAAAAAGAAATAGAATTTTTTCAACTATTTTTCTATTTTCTAAGAATTTTTTAAGAAAAAGAAATTACTAAAAATCTATTTTAATTTCTAGAAAATACAACTTTTACTAGAAAAATAAAGAAAAATGGTTTTTAACTACTTTAAATGTGCAGAAAACTAAAGGTATAAAAATGCCCAATTTTTATAAACCAATTAAACTCTAATTTTGCTAATTAAAGTCTTAAACCTAATTTTATTAAAACTAATTTTGAAAATATAAAAACTATTTTATTTATCCTAAAAGACAGGGTAGAAAGTGTAAAGTATGAAAGTAAAGGGTAGGCAGGGTAACTAGCTAAATTTTACACTATAATGAAAACGGGTAACCCTTAACTATTAAAAATGTACCAAACAAACCCTACGATTTGGCTTATTTTTGGCTTATCTAAAAAATGAGAATAAGCTAAAACTTAAAACTACAAAGTTAAACCTGAGCTTATACACTACAACTTTAATAAAAGCACTATGAACTTTTATCCACTGAATAAGCTAGAAAATAAGCTTTTAGAACTGCATTACAGAAACTATAGCTTTTCCTTGAAATTTTAACTTTTCTAGTATTTGGCTTATATCTAGCTTATTTCTAAATGAAAATAAAAACCAAAAGTTGCTAAATGAAGCTTATATTGTGTACTAGGTATTTCTAAAAAGCAATAAGCTGAAAGTTAACAAGATTAACAAGAAATTTGCTGTCAAAAAGTGAAAGTTCAAACTTAATCACTGTCTTTAAGCTATACCTAATAAGCTAACAAGCTTATTACTAATTCCTAGAAACTAAATTTTTGGAAATAAGCTGAACTATGAATATTGAATAAACCTAGATAAAAGGTTTTTGGTAAAAACAACTAGAACTTAGAAATCAAAGAGAAATTAGCTAGAAATCTAAGTTGCTGTTACTGCCACTTTTGCATGAATATAAAAGCTAACCTAAAGCTTAAAAATGAAACTCAAATGATTACCTATATTAAGCTAATGGAGTACTATTAAAGTGCTTAATTCTAAAATCTAACTCCTAATTATAAAAGCTATAAAGAAGCTAAAAAATTGATGAGCAACAGCAGTAGTAACTGAGTTACTACTGCTTTTGCTGATATACTTGACACAAAATCAAATTCAGGCCAAAGCTCCAAGTTTAAATCTCATACACTATCTAACTAAGTATTTCTAAGTTCACACTAACTAAAATTGAACACTAAATTGGTGTGAATAACCTAATCTCTAAAACTACTTAAAACTCTAAATGTCCTGGTGCTGGCACAAACTTTTTAAACTAAAAATCTTGAAATTCTACAATCTAAGTTCCAAAACCTGTTTAAAACTTAAAAACTTTGTAAACCTCAACTTTGTAAAGTATTTTGAAAAGAACATGTTGACTTAAAGAGTCAACAACTCCTTATACCAAACACTCTTTAACATTCACTGTCCTAAATGAACTCTACTTAAAATCTATTTTAAAACTAAAACTGTCAAAACCTTATATCTACTCTAACTATAACTAACCTATTTAAGCTATTTTAACTCTAAAAACTAAAGCTTATTAACAGAATTAAGCTAGTTTATCAGCTAGCTACTTATCACTAAATGACAGAATTAAAAACAATGAGTACTTAATGGATTTTAACTACAACTAGCTTAAACATTTGCATATCTAAGCTAACTAGGCAAGTTTGAACAGGATTAAGCTCAAATAAGACAAAGAAATAAGCAACTAGATTAAGCTAAATGAATGATGAAATCAAAATTATAAAGCTAAACCTGTGACTTGAAGTCTCTGACACTAGGCCACTCTTGTTGAGTGAGTGACCTCAAATCAACACCTATATGGCTACCTTAGCCTCTAAACCAAGAGCTTAAAGCTCAATAAGCTTCTTTGAGCTTATTATTCCTTAATGCTTCAAAATTCATTCAACTTGAACTCAAGTGGACATTTTTGAATTAGAATAGAAAAATACAGTATTTAAAAGACTCTTGACAATATTTGAACTACTTTAGAACTAGAGAAAACAAAATAAGCTGAATTGAGCTTATTTGACCAAAGTTTGACTTTATTTGACTTTTTTCTAAAAAGCTTTGACTTTTGTAAAATAAAGTGAGGAAAGCTTATAAAAGCTTGTAAGAGTAACTAGAAAAGCTTTAAAAAGCTTTTAGAACAGTAGTAAGAATATTGAAAGCTTAAAACTAAAAACGAGCTTGATATTAAAAGAGTAACAATTACAAAAGACTTAAATGGAAAATTACACTGAAAATTAATTCTATTTACTAACTCTGGAAAATGAGAGCCTAATTGCCTATTTATAGAAGTTGAGGAATGCTTGAGGATAATGAAGGAACGATCTTGACCGTTGGATGTGATGAGTGACGTGTCTGAGCCAATCATTGCTTGCCAAGTGTCAAAATGACGTGGAGTTGAATTCTGATTGGAGGAGAGGAGTTGGAAGAGACGGGGAATGATTTGGGGAAAGATGGGTTTGTTTGGCGTTTTTGGCGGGAAAAGAGGTTATAGGTGGTTAGGAGAAATAATTAAACCCGCGTCTTATTTTGAAACTTTGGAGATATTGCACAAATAGTCCTTGTATTACTTTCTTCAAAGTTGTAGTGTAATATGACTTTGAAACTTTTCACTTCTGGTCCTTGTACTTGCTATCTCCTTTTTCCTCTTAATAAACCAACTTTCTAACTTTGACATCTTTGGTCCTTGGACTTTCAAAACATCCAAATGAACCCTTGAACTTTTGAAAACTTGTCATTATTGATCCTTTGACTTCAATTGGGTCTTCATTGACTTTCTTCTCTTGTTGTCGGGCTGATCCAGCTTTGATAACTTTCCTCAAATCTCTCTCTTGTACTTGTCTTTTCTGTTTCTTGTCGGTTTTGGCTTGTTTTTGCTCTTTTTGACTTTAATATCCTTTCATGCACATTGAGACACAAAAGCACACATATTTTCATCTTTTGGCATATTTTTTGTTTAGGATTCTAAGATTGATGAGAACAAAATAAATAATAGAATAAAACATAAGGCTAAGTTGTCAAGATTGGAATTCCTACAAGCTGGTGGAAATTATAAAATTTGTCAGAAGATATCGAAAGATGAAGATTTCTGGAAGATCTCCTTAAGAAAGATAAAAACAAAGATATATCTTACTGTTTAAAATATTTAACTTGTATATAACTTTATGTTAACTTCCTTTGTATTCATGATCTCTCTAGTATATGAGATCGATCGACACAAGTTTTAGTATCAAAAAAACGTATGTGTTGTGTGTACACTCGATACAATGTAAACGCCTATTTTGTGGTGTAAGCCTCAAATCAAGGTAACTTGATCCCTGTTACATGTGGTAACACGATCTATACTGATCATATAGATTTGAGGCTTGGTGGAAACGTATGGTAATAAAACCTTGTTCAAATAACATTGATGTTCTTTATTTAATTCTGATGTGCAAATTGTTATCATTGTTATTAATCCTACATATAAAGATCTAAATAATCTGAGCTTAAAAGATCATAAGTCCTATCAGATTATTTAGGACTATCATATTTTTTCCCATTTAATCTACAACCCCATTGGACCCACATAATCCATATAAGAAAATTTATCCATCCTTTTGAACTGAACAGCCCCCTTTCCCCCCACCCCCCCCCCCCCCCCCCACCAGCCTTTTGTCTGATTGAACTTCTTTTTGCTTTACTCACTTCACAAGAGGAACATAGTTGATCCTTGACATATTCCACAGAAAGCTTAAAAAATAAGCTGTTTTTGTAAGATAATAAGCTACAAAAACTAGTAACTATTAACCTAAAACAGTTTTAGACATTAAAGATTTAAGCTTGTTGGATCTAAAGCTATTAAAAACCTAAATAAGAACAAATAAGCTACGTTAATATGCTGGAGAAGAAGCTGTTTTGACTACTTTTAAGCTAAAAAACTACAAACTGTTGTTATAAGACTAATTTGATGAACAAGTGGGCCACGAACAAAGCAAAATAGTGATAAACAAATATCAACTATCATAAACTATGAGAGATTTCAAATGAAATATAATGATAAAAGCCCAATAATGAAGTAGCCCATGAATTTTTTATAGAAAATGTTTTGCATTCGGTTAATAAGCCGAATGTAGGAAAAAAAATAAGCTCTTTAAGCCAAACCAAGAAGCTCTAATAAGCACTACCACAACGATACCACTAAACCCACCTATGGTGAGTGATACCAATTGTTAGAACCATGAATCACTTTCACTTCATCATGGATTTAACCAGAAAAATAAGATAAGAAATAAAGAGAGAAAAGAGGAAGAAGAACTAGAGAGAAGTAGAGAAAGAAAAAGAGGATAGTTAATTCTTACAAGTGTAAAATGAACAAATGAGAATCAACACCCTTTTCCTTGGTGGAAAAGGGTTTATATACCCACTCCACATATTGGGACGTGTGGGCTTATAACTTGGGTCGGGCTCGGGATTACATTGGGTTTTTAACCTGAAACTAGTACAAGATCAGATTAATTAACGAGCCCATTTACCCTTTCTTGCCTATTACAAGATATAATTAAATAAAGACCTTGCTTCAATAATTAGTATCCGAGCTTCCTTGTTTGACTCAATATTTTGAGGCTAATAGTCTTGCCCAAGAAAGTCGATTGAAATTAAGTGATTTAATCAAACCTTTTGATTATAAAAACTTGAATAATCTTTATGATTTATTTGTTCCATAATGTGAAAATTCGCATGAACAAAGATATTTTTCCAAAAAGTCAAAAAGGAGTCATACACCTGTTAAGAATGAAAATTCAAAAGAGTCTTTTAATATACACACAACTTTGTTAGAAATACGGATGGATGAATCCATTCTGTGGGATCAAAAGTATAGAAGCTCTAAAGAACTTTTCAAAATTAAAAGTAGTGTTGACATGATTTTTGATGGAGTGGAACGTTGCAAACAAACAATAGCTAAAAGGACATATTTTTGTCATATAGATCCATTCATTCAAAATGCAATCGAAGGAAATTTTTGTCCCTAAATTCGCAAAATCAATGCTGATTTAGAAAAATTCCACTTGTGCTTGAAAGAGGAAATGGTTGCTGATTTGAGATACTTTAATTCTCTTGAACAAGAAGTATACTCTCTCAAATCTCAACTGGAAACTCAAAAAACACAGTTTTTGAATGAAATCGACCGACTTTCTAGGAAATATTATTATGCTGATCACATGAATGCAATACTTGGTGTGTACACTAAACTTGATGAAGTTACTAATTTGCAATGTGATTATTTGGAAGCTTTAGAAAAATGCCAAAGTCTTAAAAATGAGCTTTTAAAAAGAAATACAACGTCAAAAAGTTTTGAAGCACTTCAGCAACATGCGATTAATCTTGAACTTTCTTTACAGTAATGTCAAGAACAGATTAAAAATGAGAAAGCTTGGAACCAAAAAGAATCAAATTCATTTCGAGAGTTAAATGCCAAATATTTTGAAATTCAAGACTTGAAAGCTCAATTACAAGACAAAGGCATTGCAATAAGTGAGTTAAAGAAACTCATTGAAAAAATGAAAGGAAAATCTGTGGAAACTAAGTTTGAAAAACCATCAGTTATTCGACAACCGAATGCTTTTAAAAGTCAAAGACAATCAATTTTAGGTAAACCGGCTACTTTTTCAGATTCTCTTGCAAAGAAAGATTTTTCAAAGTCAAAGTCGGTTACTAAAAATAATGTGTTGTAACCTATGATATAATTTTCACTTCAAGAATCAAAGAAATGGAAGAAATGGAAGAATTGTATAGAGAGAATCTAGAGAGATAAAGTAGAGAGAAAAGAAAAAGATTATGGATTGCTATGTGTAAACATACAAATAAACAACCAACCCTTCTCCATGTGTGGAGAAGGGGTATTTATACTTCCACATGAGGCTGACCTATATAAGGCTTTATGGGCCGTGTGGTTTCTTTCTTGGGCCGGGCTTGGGATTACTTAGGCTTTAGCCCATAACAAGTGACCAATTAGCTTACATAAACGAGCCCGTTTACCCTTTCTAGCCTATTAAAACATATTGTGAATAAATATCATACTTCCATGATTTGTAGCCGAGCTTCTTGTTGAATCAAATTATTTGAGGCTAATAATTACCCTGAAGCGAGGTTTCCTAATGGAGGTATACTGCAGATTCTGAGCTTCCATGTTCACATACATATTTAAGGCTAACAATCTCCCCTAATGTGTAGTATTCAAATTCTTGAGGTGAGATCTTAAATCTTGCTTCCTTGAACTTCTTGAGATTACTTTGTCATTGAGTTTTGAAATCTTTGGCCTTTATTATGTTATAGGCTTGTTCCTTCATGTTGTGTCGATCTGTTGATAATATAGCTTTTGTCAATGGTCTTATCGACTTGGGTCTTTTGATTTCGAGACTTTAAATCTTTCCTGTTGTCTGATCGTCTTTGCCACCTTGCGATCTTGTGTCTTGACCAACATGCTCATACTTTGCATCTTCTTGAACGCTCTCTAATAATCTCCCCTAAAGCTTGGTTTATGAGGAGGGGTCTTTAATATCAAAGTTTGCGGAAGTCTTTGTCTTAATTCTTCAGCTTTCTTGATTCTTGAATCTTGATGCCAATAGTATGTCTTTATAGCTTGATCATGAGCATGTGGTAATGAACCTGACTCTGCTGGAATGAGGCTATAACACCGACGTTTGTACCTACATTTGAATGTTAGTAATAAACAACAGATATGGACAAAATGTCTTTGTTATGCGTCAATTTTAGGTTGCGATAACCACCGCCCATTTTATAGTATAAATACTATACTTGTTATCAGGTAGCTCAAAGAATCTCCTTGATAAGATTTTCAGCTCAAAGCGTAGGATCTTCTAACACTGATGTATTAGATTCACCATGCTTGCTTGTTCTCATTACTGGAACGTCTCAAAGCGGTAAGAGTGAATTAGATAGTTAGTATCTTTCTAATTGAGTCACCAATTCATTTACTTGACCAAATTGATATCCAGTTGACACAAGCTTGGTCCATATAGAATCTCGCAAGTCACCTACCGCAGAGCTGTTTGATGTTGACTATAGAAGGATTTCCATTCATCAATGTGAATACTAAAGAGTATCACTTTGAATGTTTGGCAAATCACAAGGATAAGGCTTATGGACTCTTGTTAACAGCTTGTGAACTTAATAGTGTTCAACAAGTATTTGTCATGAAATGTGTCCTAACGAGATTTATTTGTTGATCTCTTGGCTCTAGACTCGATTAGTGCATTTTTGTTTTAGTTCGGTGGGCCTTGAAGCAGACTTACACCTATTTCGTCAAGTAGAAATATGTATATCCTCGTGGAATTGAGGAATGTCTCTTATTTATTATTTGGAGTAATCTGAATGGCTGGGAGGGTTGTGCAATGCATCACTAGGTCCATGATGTCATGTCTTCTATACAAGGAATTATCTTTGTGAATCTGATAGATTATGTATTGACATGGTTTCTGCCTAAAGTGTGTGGAAGGGCTTACATTTTTATTTGACCCTTTATCCATAATTATTTTTAATTCTCCAACCCCTTCATGCTTTACGAGACCGTATTTACTTAACACCTTGTTATGATTTTTCCAGTGTTAGCTCAATCTTAGTCAGCAGTATCCCTTATTTCTCATTCATCTCGCCAATATAACTAAGGACTGCCTATTTCTAACTACTACGAGTGTATTGGGTAGATCCCTCGGTCTCTAGTGGGATATTAGACTTAATATATAACACTAAACCCACCATTTGGACTTCAAAATCGTCAAGAATTAAGATGTTGTTGGGTTATGAGATTGTAACCATAGAAACCTTGATTGAAACTCATTCAGGTGTGGAAACAGTTGACACTTCAAAGTTTTAATCATTTTAGAAAAACTCCCTTTCACACTGTGCATCGATAAACCCAAAAGTGTTTTGCCAATAATAGAATGCTTGTGGGGAGGAGTATAAAGCACTTTTCACTCTTAAGTCTGTTGATCACGTATTTTTTCTAGATCACATTTTAATTACATTTCTCCCCTTATTTTAAATATTAATTCACTTAGTGTTTGAAATACCATGTGATTTTAAATTTATCTTGAAAATCTTGTGGAGAAAACTATTTTAGCATGAATTATATGGAACATTAACTTGCTCCCCCTTAATTTTACATATGTTTGATACCAAAAAATGATACCAAGTTGTAAAATGAATATAAAATTGAGGTTGAGACATAGTTGAGAACACAATTTTAAGAGATTATGAATTGTCATTGAAGAATTCTTAAAAAATTATGCTCAACTACTAAATCATCTTATAACATACAATCTATTGAGTAGTTATTATTATTACTGATTTGTTATTAAGAGATTTTTGATAATGTTTTGAATACATAAAGATTATCGTGAGATGATGTATCCAAAATCATTAAAACATTGTTTTTCGAACCCCCCTCAAACATTGACTCATTTTAAAAATGACACCTAATGTAGAAGAATTATCATGTAAAACCTAATGAGGGATTGAGTGTTGAACACATAATTTTGAAAGATTTTGAATTGTCATTGAGAAACTCTTAAAAAATTGTGTTCAACATTTTGAAAAACATCATGTTAGAAGACTTCTCTTCTAACGCTAAGGATAAACACATTGAAGCGTACACTCTCCTTTGTCGTTCTGGTCTGAGTTGCAATCTGAGAGCGATTACAAGTCATAAAGAAAAATTAGAAATGACATGTTTTGAAATCATTTGAAATTCTTGCTCGAACTTCATTTACACGCCCGTGTCGATGTTAATTAACATTTCTAGGTACGTAAATGTTATCGATTGCAAGAGACATGTCGAGAAGATTCTTTTTAGAATTTTTTTGATTTTTTTGATTTTGTATTTTGTTTTTGAAATTTTATGTTTTTGTATTTGTTTTTATAGGTTTTATATTTTTGTATTTTGCTTTTCTCAAAAATATTTACAAGTCGATGTTTGATGAAATATCAAGGAGATTCATTTGTCAGAACCTCCAGTTCTGTTGGAGTCAAACATCTCATACCAATTCGTCTGACGAGATACTAAAACCTATCTTCGGGTAAGGATTTAGTAAACATGTTAGCTAATGGGTATTTAGTTCTAACAAAATACAATTCAATTATACCTTTTTCAACCTATTCCTTGATAAAATGGTAGCGAGTATGGATGCGCTTGGTACGAGAGTGTTGCACGGGGTTGCATGAGATTGTTATGGCTGACTGAGAGTCGAAATACAACAGTATTTTGTTGTAGTTGAAGCCATAAACTTTAAGTTGTGTCCTCATCCACATTACTTGAGCACAACTTGTAGAAAACGCCATGTACTTGGCTTCTGCCGATGACATTGCAGTGCAGTCATGCTTCTTTGACATCGAGCTGACTAACTTATCACCTAGGAATTATATTCCTCTAGAAGTGCTTTTGCGAGTATCAAGACATCTGGCATGGTCAGCATCTGAAAAAGCTGTTAGTTTAAAGCCAGAATCCTTCAGATACCAGAGTCCCATGTTAATGGTACCCCTTAAGTATCAAAAGATTCTTTTAACCTCTTTTCAGTCGGTCTTGCTTGATAACGTGCAAAATAACATACTGCTTGCACTATGTCTGGTCTACTAGATGTCAGATACACGAGTGACCCAATTTTACCACGATAGTCAGTTTGGTCTACGAGTTTTGCACTCAAGTCTGCATCTAGTTTAGGTTTAGTAGCCATTGGTGTACCAACGGTAACACATTTATCCATACCATGTTTTTAAGTATTTCTAAAGCGTACTTGGCCTAATTGATAAAGATACCTCATGGGGATTGGTGGATCTGAAGTCCTAGATAGAATTTCATTCTCCTATTAGGAATCTCAAAATCTAATGTGCATTAAATTTTTCAAATCTTTCTAGAAAAATTCTTAGGTGTTTTGGTAGACCAAAAATAATGTCATCGACGTAAATTTGCACAAGTAAAATGTCCTCCCTGTATCTTATCATAAATAGAGTAAGGTCAATGGTACCTTTAGTAAAACCTTTGAACATCTGGAAATTTGAGAGTTCATCATACCAGGCTCTCGGAGCTTGCTTTAATCCATATAATGCTTTCTTTAGACGGTAAACCTTTTCTGGATGATCAGGATCAACGAACCCATATAGTTGTGCAACATAAACCTCCTCCTTTAGTGCAACATATGCGATGAAAATCAAAACAACTTTCCAAGCGAGAACACTGGAGCATAGATTCCTTGAAATCTTCTCTCTCTCTCCCACCATCACGCCTGGAGCTTATCCCTTTGCGTACAAGTTGTGCCTTATTGTGAATTATAGTTTGATCTTCATCCTTTTTGTTCTTCCATAACCACTTTAGCTTGATTACAGTCTTGCCAAAGGGTTTGTCAACAAGTTCCCAAACTTGTAGTCTGTCGAACTAATGAAGCTCTTCCTGTATTGCCTCTATCCATGCAGAATCAGCCATTGCCTTCTTAATGTTTTTTAGTCCTGCAGTACTCACGGTGAGTGCGAACATACACATTTGAGGATCTGTTGCAAGTTGTCGTCTTGTTTGCACTGGCTTGGATTGATTTCCATGAACTTGAGATAACGGGTGATATTTTGTCCATCGGTGTTTAGATTGATGTAGTTGGTAGAATGTATTCATATTTGAATTATCAACATTGCGTGAGGAAGACTCAGCAAGTTCTTGTACCGCTGTACAAAATGGGTTAACAAATTCATATGGTCCAAAATGTGTATCTTCTGCTTGATTATCGTTGTTTGCCTCAACATGAACAGTTGGAGTTTTTGGTTCTGTTGAATGGTGAATGTTCGATGTAGGTGGTGTGTCTTGTTGTTTAGAATTGTCGGTGGGAGAAGAAGACTTGTTGACACTTGAAGTACCCGCAATGAAAAATTCATCATACAAAGGACCAAATAGAAGATCCAACTCTTGTTGTGACGGAGTTGTTGTATCTGCTAAAGGAGAAACATTTTGTAGTTGTAGTGCGGGGTCAGAGTTCTCATAATCTGACACCTTTTGTCGTTGGAGAACGAGGCCTGAAGTGTTATTATCAACTAACGTCTCAAACATCTCTTTGATCTAATCAAATCTAAGATATATGGATTCAACTATCAATCAGGTTTACTTGTTGTAAACTCTATAACCCTTAGACTGAGTGGAGTCTCCCACCAGAATGCACGGATCCCTATTTTCTTTCATCTTGTCAAGATTTTCACCATCTCTGGTTAAGTAACAGGTGCAACCAAAGATGTAAAGGTGTCGATTGAAGCGTTTTCTTCGTCCATTGATGATGTGATAAGCAGATCTTACTCTGGTGTTGGGGAACATTTTATTAAAAATAGGGGAAAAATTTTTTTTTCGGGTTTTTTTTTGAGTTACTAGCAATGCGGTTGCAATTTCTTCAGCCTAAAAGAACAAAGGAAGTTTAGAAGCAGAAAACATCATTTGAGCAGCCTCAACTAGGGTACGTTTTCGTCTTTTAACAACGCCATTTGTAACACTCGTAAATAGGGTCACATCCGAATAATGAATCCGAGAGAGTTACAACATAGATCAATAGTACAAGATATGAGAACGGCTCTAAAAAGAGTTCTTTTCGTTTAAATTTCCGATACATTGGATTATGAAATTTATTTATTTCAAAGCGAATGGCTTAAGTGTTCATTTTGATAACAAAGATTTTAGATCATAACAAAAATCACAAGATGTAATGACTCCAAATCTTTTATGCATGACTCCTTAAAAGAGTATCCCAATGTATCCTTAGCACCTCGTGCCTCATTGACCTGAGAAAACATTCTTTGAAACGTCAAAATAAAGTTGGTGAATCCATAGGTTTATGTAAATATAATGTAGGACCGTAAGATTTCTAAGTGTATGATAATGCAACAGATGCAAACATCACAAAGTGTAATTACGTTTCCCTAAGCTCATGACACTGAAGCTCAACATGTATGAATTGCAATATAAATTGCCAACATTGCCCTTGATGATGTTCTAACCCGCAACATCCTAAATCTGACATGGTATACGTCCGTTGTCGGGCAAACCGGCATAGTGAGTGCTACTCACCTGAACGAGGATGTCAATCCCAAATAGATCTATTTATAACATTCGCGCTCACACAAAGTATATGACAGTTCATGATAATGGGCACAGTGGGTTATCGCTACTTAGGCAAACACGTAATCATGATGAAATGTACACTTGCATCTAATTTTGTAAAACAATGCATGTTTCTTACCTCAAAAGTTGTAAATCATTGATATATTAAACATGGGGCTATGAACTCACTTTAGTTAATAGTGTTGATAATATAAATCAAGTGAGTGAGTCGACAAGCGAAATTCGAACACAACCTAATTAAATGTAGGCAGTATGAGAACAATGTACTTAATAGTACTACATCACAAGTTATATAGTTACACCATCACCTAATAGTCTTTGTTTAGTTTTAAATGTCAAAACAATATTTAAACCGTACTTTATTGAATAAAGGTGTTTGTATTCGTATCCGTAAAATAAAGTATGGTTTTTGTCTCACAATTGATTGTTTGTTAATAATACATGTTTTAATATCATTATTGTTTATAAAATGATATTATATAATTAGTTTAATTGTTTTTATAAAATAGTGCACAAAAGTAAAAATAATGCATACGATTTTATAAACCTTATATCTTTATCGTTTAAACTCCGTTTTTAACGTTATTTATATCCATGGCTCCGTATTAAGGAAATATATCAAAGTATTATATTTATAATATTTATGCCCTTGATGAACAGTAATTTTAATTGTTTTTATAAATTTATATAAAACTACGTTTATATAATTAATCGTCGTAACCTTTCAAAAGTCATAACTTACTCATATTTAATCCGTTTCGCTTGTTCTTTATATGTATGGATTTGTATTTGAAAGATCTACTCAAGTTTCATATTTATTATATGGTTTACGTACTGTTATGAACAATAACCGTAAGTGAAAGTTTATAAAAATACTTTTTATAACTTTAATTATTGAAATCGTATTTTAATTGTATCTCAATCGTTTTGATTTGGTTTTTATTGATTCTTATGTCCACGTCTTCGTAATTAAAAACCGTATCCAAGAAAAACATTTCTCAACAGCCCCCTGTCGTGAACAGTAACCTATTTTTATAAATTTACTTTTATAAAAATACTTTCTAACGTAAACATGTAAATAATGTACCTTCTTTTATATAATCCATTTCTCAATGTAAATTATTATTTAAGGGGTTTTAGAATCCTTATAACTTGTACTTTCTCATAAAAATATGCCCTCAAATAATCAGATTCGAATTTGGTTGGATTTTTATAAAATAACTTCTATAAAAACATTTATATATATATAATTATCGTAAACTTGTAAACGTCATATCTTCTTCGTTAGGGCTCGGTTTTTCAAGTTCTCTAAATGCTTACGATCCTCATGAAAAGTACTATTTTTAGAAAATATAAAATGTTTATTACCTGGTTTGAATGAACAGTAACCTTATTTAATTTCATTAACTTCTTTTATACACTTTTAAACTTTATAAAGTTACCACAACTCTTCAAATTTATAAATTAACATTCATGGTTTATAAATTATGTCCTCTATATTATGTCCATCAATATAAGTCCATATTGTCCAAGAAAATTATCCAACATATTTATTTGTTTAACTAAACTTTATAAATAAATAGATAACCATAACTTGACAAATAATTATATAAACTTTCTATTACCTGTAAACCTTGTTTGTAAACATATTAACATATTTTAACAATCATTTTAATCATAAAGAAATGAGTTAGTGTATGCTATGTACATAGTTTTTGTTTCTAAACTTCTAAAGTCAACCTAGGGTGAGTGATTTATATATTATATCAAGTATGTAAACATGTAAATGAATAATGAAGATTTTAAAACTTAAATGGACCTTAGAGATAAGTAGTAGGATGATGAACACAAGCTTATTCTTAAGCTTAAACCCTATGAATCAACCACAAGATCAAACCCTAATTAGGAAAACCTTAATTATATTTCTTGTATGCTTCTTGTTAAACCACAAAACCAAGCCTTCCAAATTACTCTTGTATCACCTTAGGCTATAATTAGATATGAGCTTGGAATGTCTTGATTATTTGTAGAATGAATTTTAATATGAAACCCTAATAGATAAAAGTGAGCCGTGAGTTTTGCTTGTATGGAGAGAGTTTTTGTGAGTTTATTTGCTTGGTAAATGAAAGAGTGGGATGCTTAACCTTGGACTTGCCTTATATAGCAACTAGTAATGTTCAAAACAACCTTAAGTATAAACCATGTGTTGGAGTGGTTTGAAGTACAACATGTAAGAGCTCTCCTCCTCTCTAGGAGGAAGGAGACATCTAATGTAAGTGGGGAGGGAGTACATTGACAAGCCAATTACTAGAAACCCGCAACATCCTAAATCTGACATGGTATACATCCATTGTCTGGCAAACCAGCACAGTGAGTGCTACTCACCCGAACGGGGATGTCAATTCCAAATAGATCTATTTATAACATTCGCGCTCACACAAAGTAATTGACAGTTCATGATAATGGGCGCAGTGGGTTATCGCTACTTAGGCAAACACCTAATCACGATGAGATGTACACTGGTATGTGTTTAATTACACATACTTTTTACCTTTAAAAACAAGCTAAAATAACCAAAAACAGACTTAAAATGCCAAAAATATGCTTGTTTTGCTAATTGTGTTGTGCAGGAACGGTTATCTAAGAAAAGGACGAAAAACAAAGCCAAAACGACAAAACCGGACACGGAATGGTAAAGACAAAGTCAAGACAATGCCCAAGTGTGAAAAAGTCAACCAAAGTCAACCCCGACAAATCCAAAGTCAAACCCGAAGACATAAGTGAAGAAAAATAAGTTTAGGGGCCAAAATTGCCAAGTCCCTAACTTATTCAATGAAGGAAATGAAGACAATGCTTGTGAGGGACTCATGCTGCCAATACACTAAAGATATACCTCAAGGACCCAATCTGCCAAAAGCAAATTGTTGTACATCCCAAGGACCATGAATGCAATGACCCTTATAACATTGGGGGACCTTTTCTGTCAAATCCCTAAACGTTTATAAACACATGAGACTAAGAATTGCAATTGACATCTATAACAATGTGGGGACCATTTTGACAAAAAAACCACAAACCCACACCCGTTTTTAAACATGATACATCTTTACTAGTTTCCACGCCAAAACTTAGACCCCCCCTCTGTCACTTTCCACCTTGATTCCTGTTCCTATAACAACAAAAATGTCACCACCACAAACCCCACCTCCTAGAAGTCAAAGTGCAGCTTGGCAATCCTATGTGATACTATTGGGCAAACAAATCGATGGCTGTGATGATTTTAATAGTGGGCACACGCTATGAGAGTATAGAGAGAGAGATAGGATATAGAGAGAGAAACTCATTTGGAGTGCTCTCTGTGTGTGTGTGAGCAAGAGTGAGTGATCAAAGAAGCTCACAGCTGAGAGTCGAGATGAGGGGAGCAAGGAAGAGAAGAAAAAAGTCCAAACCCTAGCTCATTTGCTATAAAATCTTTTGTAAGCCCTTGAGCAAAAGGAGTTTTAGTGTGTTTTTAGCTCAGTTTTAGTTTTAACTTATTTTACTTTGATGTACCTGTACTCTTTTTTTAATGAAAATTTAGTTTATCTTTCACATGGTGTTCTAAGTTACTTGTGTTTCTTTAAAAATCATATAAGCTCTTAATATAAGCCATCTTTAACCTGTTTTTAAACTTTGATACAAAAATTTAAGAAAAATTCAAAAGCTAAAAAGAAGAAAAAAAGGGGTTACTGTTTGATAGCAAATGGATGAATGGGCAGAAATGGATGGCTCATTGGGGTGCTTAGTATAGCTTATTTATAAGCTAAGGGGTAGGATTAGAGCTTATTTAGGTTTCACATAATCCTGTTTTGAGCAAGGATCAAGGTATACTCCTTTTTAAATTTGTTTGCTATAGCAGTTACTGTAGCATAGCTTATATTCAGCTTATTTAGGTCTTATTATGCTTATTTGCTTTTGCCTCTTACCCTTTAGTGCTTAACTATGCTTGCTTAATACTTGTCTTCAAAAGTTTGAGCTTAAACTAGTCTTTATAGTTTTAAAAATCCGTATTTAAAATTATAAAGGGGTGTTTGGGTTAAGCCCAAAATGGGTCAAAATGGTAAGGTAATGGGTTGTGGTCATATGGTCAACTTTGATTATTATTATTAAGCTCTTGTGTTTTGGAGGGGGGGGGGGGTGTGGGGGGGGACTGTTTTTGAAAAGTTTACAAGTCTAAAGCAGTTGATTTTCAAGTTTTTCTAATTTGTCTTTAAAGTCTGTTAGTTTAAAAAAGTTCAAGTGATTATTGCTTAGACTTTAGAAACTAAGTGTAGTGCTATTTTGGTGTCATTTGTGTGTGCAAAAAACCAACTGTCAAGCCTTAAAGTTCTATACATTTTTTTCAAGTTTTTCAAAAGTTAAATTACCTATTTCATTTTTTGCAAAAATCAGCAGCTTTAAGAGTGTTTTAGAAGCTTAAAATTTGAGCATAAGCTCACCTTAAGCTATGCTAATCTGTCTTAACTTTATTTTTCATTTTGAGCTTATTTGACAGCTTATTTTAAGCTGTCAAATTAAGCCCATTTTTTTAGTACATTTGCCCTGGTGCTAAGGGCTTGTCTTTAAGCCCACTGTTCTAGCTTCTTAGGGGACCTTAGCTCAAGCTTTTAGCTTTTCTAGAAAGCCAATAAGCCCCTTTATTAAGCCCTAGATTTTCAGACCTTAGTTTGGCCTCTAGGTAGCTTAAATTTAAGCTCAAATTAGGCTATTGACTGTTTTGCTTAGTTTATTGTAGTAAATAGCTTAATTTTTTATAGATATTAGGGGCGTATTACGTGGGGTAAATTTAGGATACTTACTTGCTTTATTTATTGGGATTTTATTTGTGGCCTGTGTTTGCTTATTATTCACTTTCTTTGCTTATTGTGTGTTTAAAGTCCATATCAAGTAGCCATTTTAAGCCTTTAAGCTTATAAGCCACTGCCAACTTTAGAGCCCCTTTTCAGCTTATTTATAAGCATTCACAAAAAGCCGTAGTTATGAAAAATGATAAGCCCCATGTGCTTATCAAGTTTGTGTAAAAAGTTTTTTTTTTAAAAGAGGGAGATAAGAGGAAACCCGGGTGAGCAAGACTCGAACCCGGGTCTCAACCCTCAATACACCCTCTTTTATAACAAACACTCTTACCGCTGTGCCCTTGGGTCTTTTCTGTTAGACCCTTGGGCACTTTGGTATATAAGGGGGTTTTTGCCCATTTAGCTATAAGCTCTTTCCAGCTTATTTTGAGCTTATTTATAAGCTCAATCTCGGGCTTCTTATTTTTCTTAGGTAGGTTTTAGGGTAAAGTAATTTTAGTAATTTTTTATAATTTTTAAAAATAGTTTAGTATTTTTTATAATTTAATTTCGTTAAAAGTTTTAAAAATTCATAAAAAATACAAAAATTATCAAATTTTTTTTTTCTTTTTAGGAAATTTTCTTTGGTCATATTTTACGTAGGAAAAATAGAAAAAATTTCGTAGGGTTAATTTTGCAAACTTTTGATTTTTAAAGAACGGGTCTCGGGTACGGTTCTTGTCTTGACTCGTTTTTGGGTCAAACGACCTCCGTTTTCAGTCTAGTCTTTTTCATTCTTCATTATTAGTCCCCTAGAGTAGTTTAGAAGTAAAAATTTCTTTGTAGGATTAATTTTTAAGATTTTAGGTTTTTGACCCCTTGTTCGGGATTCCTGCTCTCGTTTTTCAGCTTAATTTCATAATTTTTAGGTTTTTCTCAATCGTTTTTGTTTGTTATTGATTAATTTAGCTTTATACTCTCTCAAATCATCAATCTCATTCAAACTCCAATTTTCCGACTGTATCGATTCTCCAACACAGCCTCGTTGGGGATAAACGACCCGGGGATATTCTATACTACTCCTCGGTTTCATTGATTGTTTTTAAATTATACTTACTATATATATTGTATTATATATTATATATATTTTAAGGTGTAGTTTAGCATCAATCAAATTTTTGGCGCCGCTGCCGGGGAGGCTGTGAAACCGATTATCGTTACGTTTGTCAAGAAGTGTTTGAATCTGTGAATATTATCATATAAAAAAAACCAAAAATATAAAAACATTGTCTTTAATTATCAATAAAATTCACAAATTGGTAAAAATACCAAAATATAATATTCTCAATTGAGGTATTATCATAATAACTTCCGGTGAACTTTTTGGTTCCCAACTCGAACAAAAGATTTAAAAACTTGCCTTTTGTGTCACTTGCGAGGTACGGTTCACCTTTTAAAAGATAAACAAACTCTAAGAGGGGTATAAGGCGGGTTGTTCCTAGGAACTACGACCCTAAAGGAAAAAGGTTTTTAATAGCTTCGCGCTTTCCTATTCCTCCGCTCCTTTGTGCGTTTTTCTTTTCGAAGAGTTACCGAGAAGCTTGTCGATTATTAGGTTTAAGTTGTCTTTTTCGTTGTCCGTTATTAAAATAAATTGTGAATTTACTTTTGATAAACCAAAAAGAACAAAAAAAAATTAGTGTAAATTTTCTTTCTTAGTGTATGCACACTCGTTCCCAATCTCGCAATCTTCATAATCAACAACACCAGGCCCCACCACCTGTTGAACAATTTAATCTTGAAGAACCAGTTGAAAATCCAGAACCCTTAGCTCCGATGGATGATACCCGGACTATGGCTCAGTTCCTTGAAGCACCGAAATCAAACTTTGTTCCAGGAAATGGATCAACGTTGTAAAAGAATTTTTGAATGATTTAACAACTCTCCGTGTGTCACAAAAACACTTTTGCCAAGTGTACACCCGATGATTTTCAAATCAATATTCTATTTTCAATCGGTGGATAGTAACTCCTGGTTCACTCTTATCTGTTGTCTGCTTGAGACGTCCGATAATGAAACATGCCGGATTTGATGAAATCAATACGACATGTGTTTTAGAAGATTCTATACTTCAGCTGGAAATTCTGTCAAGGAGATTCTTCTTAAATTGAATATACCTGATCACAGGTCGATCCTCACGGGAATCTGGAAAGGTTACTCCAACCAAACACGGATGAATGACAAAGCCATATTCGTACCCCCGCTTTATTGCTAACTGTTTTATTGTAGGAAACTTAAAGATGGTGGTGAAGGTACCTGTTTCCCGCTGACTCACAAGATCCATAGCCACATGCTCATACCCGACCGAAAAACATAAAGACATCATGAAAGCTCAAGTACATGTTTCAAGACTACCGCTACTCTGATACCGTACGTCTTTCTTGAAGTGACGAAGTATTAAAGTCAAAGAATTTCAAAGAAGATGTCCGCTACTCTGATACCGAATGTCTTTCTCGAAGTGACGAAGTGTTAAAGTTAAAGAACTTCAAGAAAGATGCAACATGAAAGCTTTCCAAGTCAACAAATCAAGAATGGTATGAGCATGTCGGTCTAGAAGTCACAAGATCACAAGATGACAAAGTAACAAGATGGCGAAACGGATATGCTTGTTTGAACGAACTCACATGCTCAAGATCACATCTCCACATAACAGTATAAGATAAAGAACAAACTCGAGCCTAAAGTCCAAAGATTACTCCAAACATATTCACAAGAGAAAGTCAAGTTTACGAGCTGAAGACTAAAAGATATATCATAGTATGCTAGGTTTAAAATTTTGTAAAATTGAGTGACCTCCCTTAGGGGGAGATTGTTGGAAACAAGAAAAGTATCGGTCACTTCCAAGTTGTAATAGTCTTAGCACCAATTTTGTTAAAGATAAGATCTAGTAAGCTAGTCTGGCCCAAGGCCCATGGAAAGCCCGTTAAGGCCTATGGCCGGCCATCATAGTAGTATATATACCCTCTCCATGCCTTAGAGAGGTTGGTTGGGTGGTTGGTTGGTTGGTTTTTTGTATTTCACTTTTCATATATGCATTTTCATGTTTTCTTACTTTCTCTCTTTAGAAACAAAACCTCTCTTCCACTTACTCTCTCTCTAGTTCTTGATTGTTTATCATAGATACTATATCCTTCAAGTTATCTCAGTGTCCTTCTCCTTAGGCCTCTTAGGTTTTTGTATTCTTGAGGTTGAGATGTTGATGTGTTAAATAATAAGTGGGGTAGTAGGTGGATGGGAATCAAGGGATTTGCGAACCTTTACCTATTTCTTTTGATGGGTTGTACCACCATGATTGAAAAAGGGTGTTTCTCTTCCAGAAAAGCCTTTCCTACCCTTCTCATGTTCAAAAATCTTCTTAGTATGAGAGGGTGTAACATAAATCCTTTTATTATTGACATTCCTTCTAGTCAGTTTCTCGAAAAACACTTGTAAAAATCATAGATAAAACATCAAAATTTACGCCAGACCACACTCTCTAAGTTTTTCACCAAACTTTCAAATATGTACTTTGAAAAGTTAAACTTCTAGTTTGTAGCTAAACAGATGATTGCAGATGCCATAGTGCTACTAAACTCATTCCATGCAGTAGTCTTAGCACTTAGACATTGCAAAACAGTATGAATAAGGAATTTCCATTGAGGAGAAAAGAATGCCTTATAGAAAGTAAGTTTTTGTGAAACTTTCTCATAACCCCATGAGTGTAATCTGTTCAAAGATAGTAGCATTAGGTAGCCCAATCAATACCTTCAGCATCCTTTTCTAGTTTAAGATTTCTTTTCACAATCACACAGTAATGATGATCTTTTCCATCCACTAGGTCTGTAAATGTACCTCCTCATTGATATGAATTCGCCTTGACAGTAGCCCATAACTGTTCAATACACGGAAGTAAGATTGTATTATAGATCGTTAAATGCATATCTATAGATTATGCATTTAGAAAATCCACTATCTGCTCAAACCCTTCACTTTCAGCAGGTTTAGACAAAAACGCGACCAAATTATGAGTATCAGCAAACTGTAGGGCCGTCATTGTGTTGGGTTTTGATGATGAATGATGAAATTAAGTTAGGGTTTGTGATTAGAGAGTATATGATAAATGTAAATCGATTAAATGAGTGATTGAAACCCTTAGTCAATGTATATATGAAAATACCCTCAACAGGATTAACGTTCAACAGCAGTAGTAAGTTATGCCTGGAAGCATTAACTTTCAACTGGCAGTAGTAAGTAACCCATCAGTAAGTAAACGTCGGTAGAAGTAGAGTTATGCCAAACATCATTAATTTTATGCCTAGCATTTTAACGTTGAGTCACCATCATTAACTTCCAATTTATTTCAAACACTCGTCTGTTTTTAATAATTCAACTCTCTTGTCTGTTTTTCAACTAACCATTTCCTCAATTCTTTTACTCACCAAATCCCTCTGTCTATTTTTATTTCACACAACACTTTTTTTGTTTTTATTCTCACCAATTCTCTCAATTCTTTTACTCAAATAACCAGCTTTTCCATAATCAATCTAACACTTTTCTTTGCTTTTTCTATAAATGTATTCCAAAAATCACAGAGAAAATACACAAGCAAATTGTACTAATAACACAGTACTAATTATACCTAACCATATAAGTTATAACTAACATTATTAACTCAGCAGAATTAAGTATAAACTACAGTCACTAAATTATAATTTAACAGCAAAACTTTTAATGACTGAATAACAGTAATAAATGTTGGGAATTCTGATTTGATTATTACAAAACCTTAAATGCAACAATAAAGAAAAAGAAACACAAGGACTTAAGATTTAATATAAGGTTTTCTAATATGTAGCCTAGGGTTTTATTGTAACCTTCCTCTAATTAAATAAAGTAGTGAGAAGCGTCTGGTAAGAGTATCCCAGAATAGGAATTAGAACACTCCAGATGAGAGTTAATATTAGCAAGTTATCGTTAGTTTAGCCCCAAGACATTTTATCTTGGGGTAAGATGATTAATATAAAACCTTTGTTAGTAAATTGTGTTCTTATAATTTTCGCTGAGCATATCAGATATTACTGACCTAGATTTTCTAGATCGTGTTTAACAATTGTATCATAGCGGGTAGCTTCTTGACATCTATTGATTCAAGGTTTTATGATCGAAGAATGAAGAAGAAACCGTAAATTCGTATATGTTTTTAATGTTCGTTACTTTCTTGGGAACTGTGTAAAACGGTCATAAAATTTTTCGTACTGTTGGATCGTAATTGAAATATAGAACGGATGTTCTACACCATCATCTACAATTCTGACTGGAGCGATCGTCAAGATAAAGCTTTTGATAAAAAATTTATTAGCTATGATGAAATTGTCTGTAGACAAGGTATTTATCATCGTTTTTGTTTGGTTGATTATATTTTTCTCGACTAGCTTTGGTGAGTTGATTCTGGATCAACAATGAACCCTAGTCGAGATGGATATGGAGTGCATACAGTTCTGATCATCATCAGTGGGAGGCTAAAACCCTAACCACGTTGCGAAGAAACGGAATGTGAGTTCATGCAAGATACGAAACCCTAATGAATGATCGGTAAACGGTGTCTGAGTTTCACATGAAAGTGCTAAGTGAATGAGGTAACGAATACAAGACAAGTGTGTAGGGTTTCTGAAAAACCTTATTCAATATGTGATGTGACACGTTTCTTTAATCTTTCTGATGGAGATAACATTAGGGTTTCACACATGGGATAGAAGGGTTTATTGGTGATCGCATGGGTGATGAAGGAAGTCATCCATAATAAAGATCAAGTCGACATTAGAACTTTACATGGTGTGTTTGATGGATCTAGTTTGGGTTTTTATATCAGCCTCCCGTTGGATGTATTGTTCCATGTTGTATAAATGGATGTGAATCAGGTAATAAAAACATGTATACTTCTATACTGTTTGTGCACATTCTCTTGTATATGACTTTTGTTCGTACGCTAGTTTTATGTCAAAGAAAAGTTTGTTACAAACTGTTCGTTTATCTATGGTATGCAACTGTTAGACTATTAGGTTTTCATTGTCATATGACTATCGTGAGGATGATTTTATTGTTTCTCACTGGCCAATGCTGCCAAAGAATACATATAATATGCTACGTGGTTCCAAACTTAATACTGGCAGGTATTTGATTTTAGTACTGCTACTTTCAAAATAATTTAATTCGTGGTTTCCGTGGTTAATACAGGTCACTGTTGGATTAATACTGGTTGTATCAAGTTAGTCTAGTGGCTACAAATTAATTCTGGTGAGTTAGCAACGACAACAGCGACAGAACAGCGACAGACAAAGTGACAACTAACAGCATGGAGGATGAGACCTCAAGATAGTGACGGATTCTCGACAGATCAGTGACAGAAAATTGTTTCACTAAACAGCAGAATAGTGACAATTTTAGGACAGCAAAAAAAGTCACTGACTAGGCAGATTTGTTAAGTCTGTTAGTTTTTTTGCTAGTTTAATTCTGCTAGCCTGTCCGATACATCAAGTTAATTCACCTATAGTTATACGAAATCGGACTGACACACACTTATGGACGCGTTTGGATCTCGACTAATGATGATGGTATGGATTCGTTTTGACGGGTTAGTTCATGATATAATTCTGAAATAGAAAATTACATGCTCCCTTTACAAATATTTGTGTCGGAGTTGATGATACGATACAACCCTTGACATGTGAATCTAGGATACTGGTCCGTTGATGCGACGGAGCTCACCTGAGACTATCAGCCATATTAGTGATCGCCATAGCAATATTGTCTATAAAGAATTATACAAAGACATTTTATTACATGATTGTTACATACGACATGTCTCTTTCGCACTAAAGGAAGAAATGATTTATGCTACTGATTCAAACAGATGGCTCGTTTGGAGTGATTATTTTTGATGAATATATGTTATTTTATATGATTTTTAGTTGATTTTCATAGGTAGCTGTCCCTATTATATCTCAAATGGCTGACAACATTTAAAGATAACTTGTTCGTGCTTATAATGTGGTGACGAAGACTTGACGAATCTAGCAAACGTGTACGATCTATCTTATGGTGCTTACTACGTACATTTGCTATCACTTAGTATGTGTCTCATAGAAGATGAGGATTTTTGTCAAGAGGTTGCGGTCTACTTATAATTATCAAATGATTACCAGCATTTGTATAAGTTCGACGTCACGTAAAGTGCAAGACTAATACAACAAGTTTGAGAATTCTACTTTTTCAACATATGAGGCTTATACTCATATTTCTTCAACAATAATTACTACTTGGAGCCTACTGAGTCCGTGATTCAAGAATGTGTAAAACATGTTAAGGGGAATCTATTGATTATTTACCAACTACATGCACCACTTGAGGGAAGCAATCACAATTTGCATATCTATACAAGACCCCTATTGGATGATTACAAAAAGGGGAAGAAGATTCATGATTGCAGCTTATTATTATGGTGGCATGTTCAAGGAGATCTTAATCAATGGAACATTGATCTTCATGAAGATTGTTTTGTAATATCAGATAGGTGAAGTCATTGGGTTTGGGAATTCTGATTTTATGATTACAAAGACCTATATGCAAACAATTAAGAAGAGAAGAAACAACAAGGGACTTAAGATGTAATATTAGTTAGCTAATATGTAACTAGGATTTTATTTGTAACCTCCTCTATTAATAAAAAGGGGGTAGCGTCTAGTACCGATATCCTGAATAGATTAGAACTCTCCAAAGAGAGTCTAATAGTTAGCAAAGTATAGTTAGATTAGCCCCCATATCATTGATCTAGGGGAAGTGAATAATAGAAAACCTTGTTTAGTAATATTGTGTTCTTATAATTTTTGCTGTGCATATCAATATTACTGATCCTAGATGTGCTAGATCGTGGTTTAACAATAATTCATATAAAATTCTACAAAAACATAAAGAAATAAAAGATTTTAAGGATTTAGCATTCCAATACTAGCAATCAAATATTGAAACCTACTTAAATCAAAAGCTTTTGTAAGTAAATTTGCAACATTCTTGTCAGTATGGATTTTAACCATTTGAATCAACTTCTTTTCATTGCAGTCCCTAATAAAGTGATGTCTAATCTCTATATGCTTTGTTTTTTAATGAAAAACAAGATTTTTAATTATGCAAATAGTACTGTTATTATCAATAAAGATCTTGGTATGCATAAAATTGTACCCATAATCAAGTAGTTGATTCTGGATCCAAAGCACTTGTCTACAGCAACTTGAAGCAGCTACATATTCAGCCTTTGTTGTGGAATTAGCAACCACAGTCTGCTTCTTGCGCTGCCATAAAATCAATCTGTTGGGAATTACGTTTTCCTAACTTAGTACCGACAGTACTAATAGTTAGTACTAATAGTTATAGTTAGTACTGACAGTACAAAATGTTAAGTACTGATCAGTTAGTTAGTACCGATAGTAGAAAATAGTTAGTACCGTTTAAGAGATATGTATGAGATATTTTAGGAAAAGATATGTACGCGTTTTGTAAGCCTGTTAGGGTTTATCCTTGTCCCTATAAAAGGATCCCTCTTGGCATAGTTAGACCCACAAAAAAGAAATAAAACGAACTCAAGATAACTATAGCAAAATCATATCTCATGTTAGTAATCTGTAACCATTCAAGGCAGATAATAGAAATTTATTATTTACTTCTCATTGTTTTTCTCGTACTTGTGTTAAATTCCGCGATGTAACACTTAGTATTCATAATCAGGTTTCTACATAGTCAACTGTATTTATACATCTTGGCTAACATCCTTAATATGCTGGCAAATATATATTCATAAGGGACTTACAAGTAGGTATCAGAGCCTGTGAAATAACTCTGAATAAGACGAACAATCAAATCCAGTATATAAACCTTCATCCTCAAAACAACACATGTCTGGATCACAAGATGAACATTCACCACCTCCTCCACTCCACCATCATCACCACAACCCCAACACCAACAAACTCTCATCCAGTTATCTCCATCAAGCTGCCTATTCATAAAAAAGGGAGAAATAATGATATATGGGCTATGAAGATGGAACACTATTTGGCCCATACAGACTATCCAATCTGGGAGGTTATACAAAATGGGAATGGTCCTGTATCAATCACTACAGATACACAAGGACAAATTAAGGTCTTGCCTCCCAGAACTGCAGAAGAAATTGTAGCCAGAGAAAGAGAGAGAAAAGCAAGGACCACCTTGCTTATGGCCCTACCAGAAGATCATCTTGCTAAATTCCATAAGATGACTGATGCAAAGGAGATGTGGGATGCCATCAAATCTAGATTTGGTGGAAATGACGAATCCAAGAAGATGCAGAAGTATATCTTGAAGCAACAGTTTGAAGGATTCTCTGTTTCCAACACTGAAGGGCTTCACAAAGGCTATGATAGATTCCAAAGTCTTCTGAGTCAGTTAGAAATTCATGGAGCAGGTGTATCCACTGAGGATGCAAATCAAAAATTCCTAAGATCTCTACCTTCTGCCTGGTCACAAGTTTCCTTAATAATGAGGACCAAACCAGGAGTGGACAGTCTAAGCTTTGATGATTTGTACAATAATCTAAGAGTCTTTGAGAGTGATGTAAAAGGCTCTACTGCATCATCCCCTAGCCCGCAAAATGTAGCATTTGTCTCTGAGAACACCAGCAGTACTAATGAAGTTTAGAACCCTTAATTGTGTGTTCCCAATCCTTCTGGTCAAAACATACAGCATAACAACACATCATCATACTCATTACTTGCTAATCAATCAAGTTGCCCTCAACTGGATCATGAGGACTTGGAACAGATTGATGAATATGACCTTGAAGAAATGGACTTGAAGTGGCAAGTGGCCATGATCTCAATGAGAATGAAAAAGTTTTACAAGAAGACTGGTAGAAAGCTACAATTTGATGCAAAAGAACCAGTTGGCTTTGATAAAACCAGAAAGGGTTGAATGACTTACAATTGGCCACAAGACAGGGCATTTTGCTAAAGAGTTGTAAATTAAGGAAAATCAAGACAACAGGATGATGGCATGTGATGGAATTCGGGAACAAAGATGGGAGCAGAACTAGACAGAAGGAGGATTCTAAAGCATTGGTGACAATTGATGGAGAAGGTGTAGATTGGACAAATCAATCAATAAAAGATGAAGACTATGCTTTGATGGCTTGCAACAGCTCAGACTCAGACACAGAGGTAATTTCCTGTTCAAATAAGTGTAAAGAGTCTTATGCTAATCTTAAAAAACTATATGATGCTCAGAGAGAACAACTTAGTGATGCAAGCATAGAAATAAAGGCATATTCTCAAGGTCTTAAGAAAGTTGAAGCACAGTTAGTTGCTCATCAACAAGGACAACTTTGGTATGAACAAAAAATAAAATTTATGAAGATAGATTTAGATGATAAAACAGATGTTCTAACATACCATAAGAAATTGCTAGCAGAAGCTCAAAAAGAAAAAGAAGATTTAAAGGCTAAAGTAGAAAAATGGCATAACTCTTCTAAGAATATTAGTAAACTGCTAAATACCCAAATGAGTGTTAATGATAAGTTTGGGCTTGGGTATGGGGATCACATATATGATGGTATTTTGAGCTATGAAAATGAAGTGTTGCAGAGTGTTTTTATGAATAAAGAGAGTGAGTTAGAAAACCAACCTTTGTATGATAGGTTTGTTACAGCTGAAGGAATGCATGCAGTACCCCCACCCATGACAGGGAATTATATGCCCTATGGACCTGACATTGAAGTAGATTACTCACAATTTACATATGGTACAAAACAGACTCAACCTAGTGATTCTGAATCCTAAACAAGTGAATTTGATACCTGTGAATCTAACATTAGTACAGAACCAACCAGTTGTCAATGAATCTAATGTAGAATGTCAACCTAAGGTCTGGTTTGATGCTCCTATCATTGAGGAGTATGAATCAGATTAGGAAGATAGTATGTGTCCTATACAACAAAAAGAACAAGAAACATCCTATTTTTGCTAACCAGCAAGTAGAAACTCCTAGGGAAACTTTTTAAGAAGCAGTACACACATATTCAAAAAACCTACAGTTTGATAAAAGAGTTTGGGGTGATTGGTTTACTGTGAAGAGCAAGTTTTAGTAAGTGAGAAGTCTTAAACTTTAATAAGATTGTGATTTCCATGATAAGAGAATGGCTAGAAAACTGAATTAAACATGTAAGGAACAAAAAAACTAGGTCAAAGGGAGCAAGGGAACATGGAACAGGACAAAATGTCAAAGAGTGAATAAACAAAACCAATTTGTTCCTTCAGCAGTACTAACTAGAACTGGTAAAATTCCAGTTAGTACTGCTAGAGCTAGCGGTACTAAAAATGTTAGTATTGCTAGACAAAGTTTTAACAAACAGACAATACTAACTAGTATTGCTATGAAAGTTAATACTGTTAAGCCTATTGTGAATAGAGTTAGACCAGCAAATGTTTTTCACAACACTCATTCACAATCTTTAAGGCCTTTTCAAAGGACAACAATACTTAGTAAAAAAAATTCAAACCAAAAGGTTAATACTGCTAAGGTAAATGCTATTAGTACTGTTGGGGGAAAAAGGGAAACTGTTGTTAAGCCCTTAGCAGGTTATAATTAGAGACCACAAAGACATAACTAGCACAATGTCTCCAAATACAATGGTGGATCCAGTCTTAGAAACTGTTACACTTTCAAAGATCCACTAGGCAGACTCAAGCCTAAACAGGCTTGGGTCCCTAAGAGAATCTAATTTCTTTCATTTTGATGTGCAGGATTATCCACATAGAAGTTTAAAGAATAAAGGAATAGTTGATAGTGGATGTTCCAGGCACATGACTGGAAACAAGGCCTACCTTCTGAATTATCAAGACATTTACATGTGGCCTGTTTCTTTTGGAGGTAAAAGGTTACACATGGTAAAGGTAAAATAAAAACTGGAAAGTTAGATTTTGAGGATTGTGCTTTGTTAAAAGAACTTCCAGCATTTCAATCTCTATCTAATCACAAATGTGTGACAAAAAGAACAAGGTTCTGTTTACTGACTCTGAATGTCTTGTTTTGTCTCCTGAATTTAAGTTACCTGATGAGAATCAAGTATTACTTAAAATCCCCAGACAAAACAATATGTACAGCTTCAATTTAGAGAACATTGTTCCTTCAGGAGGATTGGCTTGTTTAATTGCAAAGGCCACAACTGATGAATCTAACAAATGGCATAGGAGGTTGGGTCATGTTAATTTCAAAAACTTAAACAAACTTGTAAAGGGAAACCTTGTAAGAGGTTTACCTTCAAAGATTTTTCAAAATGACCACACTTGAGGTTGCTTTCAGAAAGGTAAAAGTCAACACAAGGCCTCTTGTAAGGGCCAAATCATAATCTTTATTAGCCCACTCATTTATAACTTCATCATATGGAGATTTGTTTGGACCTACATCTGTAAGGAGCTTAAACCATAAGACCTATTGCCTAGTTATCACTGATGATTTTAGCAGGTTTAGTTGGGTGTTTTTCTTAAGAACTAAGGATGAAACTAGTGGAATCCTTAAGGACTTTGTAAGACAAATTGAGAACCAATTGAATCAAAAAGTTAAAACTATTAGATGTGATAATGGTACAGAATTTAAGAACAAGGATGTTATTGAATTCTGTGGGTCAAAAGGGATCAAGAGGGAATATAGTAATGCCAGAACTCCACAACAAAATAAAGTTACTGAAAGAAAGAACAGGACCCTAGAATGAGGCAGCTAGGACCATGCATGCAGATTCATTTTTTAAAATACATAACGACTTATGGGCTTAGCAGTTAGTAACAGCTTTATTGTTCTAATAGGTAATTAGTGACCAAGCCTCATAATAAGACACCTTATGAACTTTAACTGGTAAAAAACCAATTATAAGTTTATATAAGAACTTTTGGGTGCATGTAAGCATCTTGAATACCATTGACCACCTGGGAAGTTGCTGGAAAATCAGATTAAGGGTTTTTAGTATGGGGAATTCTCTACAAAGCAAGGCTTTTAGAGTAAAAGACAATTTTAGAAACCGAAAAGATTTAAGAAACCTGCACATCACCTTCTTAGAAAACAAACCAAATGTTGCAGGGAAAGGACCAACTTAGCTTTTTGATCTTGATTATTTAATTGATTCTATGAATTATCAACCTGTAAGATCAGAGAATCAAGCTAACAAACATGCAGGTCCACAAGAAGCTAATCAAAATGCAGGTACAGAAGACATTATTGATGCAGGGGATTCTGAAAAAGAAGATGAATCTGCTCAAGACTACTTTGTACTGCCAATATGGTCTTCTTATTCCTCAACTGTCAAGAGGTCAATAGCAAAGGATGCAGGTGATGCACCTAACAAACATCCTGATTTAAAGACAAATGGGAAGCCAGTAGATAAGGAGGATCAAGTCTTTTTGGATGAACTTGAAAGACTTAAGAGGCAAGAAAAGGATGCTAATGATGCAGCTGAAGCTCTCAGGAAGGAGTTTGCTCAACAAACTAAGGATTTGCTTCTACAAGCAGGAGCTGCTAAAGCTAGCAGTACTAACATAGTTAATACTGTTAGCACACCAGTTAGTACTGCCAGTCCTTATGGTGGACTATCCTTCACTGATCCAACCAATCCTGAACAAGATGATTCAGAAATACCTGCACTTGAGGACATTTATCAAAATCCTACTGATGGTATTTTTACCAATTCATCTTATGATGATGAGGGTGCAGTGGCTGACTTCACAAATTTAGAAACTGTTGTGAATGTTAGTCCTATTCCCACATCAAGGATTAACTCTATTCATCCTTCAACTTTAATTCTTGGAGATCCACAATCAGCAGTTCAAACAAGAAGTAAAGTGACTAAAAGTTCTGGAGCCCATGCTTTTGTAAGTTATGTTCAAAAGCAAAGGAGAAATAATCATAAGGACTTCCAGCATTGTTTATTTGCTTGTTTCTTGTCTCAAAATGAACCCAAGAAGATTTCAGAAGCACTTGAAGATGAAAGTTGGGTTGATGCTATGCAAGAAGAATTGCTGCAGTTCAAGATTCAGAAAGTTTGGATTCTTGTAGATTTGCCTTATGGGAAGAAGGCAATTGGAACAAAATGGGTTTATAGAAATAAGAAGGATGAGAGAGGAGTTGTTGTCAGAAATAAAGCAAGGTTAGTTGCTCAGGGACATAGGCAAGAGGAAGGGATAGATTATGATGAGGTTTTTGCTCCTGTGGCCAGGATTGAAGCCATTAGGATCTTTTTAGCCTTTGCCTCTTACATGGGCTTCATTGTCTATCAAATGGATGTGAAAAGTGCCTTCCTTTATGGCAAAATTGATGAGGAGGTCTATGTGTCTCAACCACCAGGTTTTATAGATCCCAAATATCCTCAGAAGGTCTATAAAGTAGTAAACGCTTTCTATGGTTTACACCAAGCTCCTAGAGCCTGGTATGCTAATTTATCTACTTTCTTGTTGAAGAATGGATACAAAAGAGGAACTATTGACAAGACTCTTTTCATTAAGAAGAACAAACATGATATCATATTAGTACAAGTTTATGTGGATGATATCATATTTGGTTCTACAAAGAAATCTTGGTGTGATGAATTTGAGGCCTTAATGCAGAGTAGATTTCAGATGAGCTCTATGGGAGAGCTCACTTTCTTTCTTGGATTACAAGTCAAACAGAAAGAAGATGGTATTTTTATAAGTATGTTGCAGAAATCCTTTAGTACACCAATTGAGACCCAGAAGCCTTTAGTCATGGATGAAGAAGCCAATGATGTGGATGTACATCTTTATAGATCCATGATTGGTTCTTTAATGTACTTGACTGCTTCTAGGCCTGATATTATGTTTGCAGTCTGTGCTTGTTCTAAGTTTTAGGTCACTCCAAAGACTTCCCATCTAAGTGCTGTCAAAAGAATTTTTAGGTATCTAAAGGGAAAACCCAAACTAGGCCTTTGGTTTCCTAAAGTAACCTCATTTAACCTGGAAGCCTACTCAGATAGTGACTATGCTAGAGCAAATCTTGACAGGAAATCCACAACGCGTGTGCTGTTGTTAATTTCTTGGCAGGAACTTGTATCTGGACAATGCAAAAAAGCAGACCATTTGTCATTGTGGCTACTTCAACTACAGAGCAAAATATGTTGCTCGCTTAGATAAGCCAATTACTGTTGGGCAAGTTTTGTGATTCAAATCAAATGTTAGACTATGGGTTTTTTAATTTCAATGAAACACAAAGATCTACATGAAAAGAAAAGCACAATAAGCATTGTAAAGAATCCAGTATATCATTCCCAAAACAAAGCATCTTCTAATTAGCATCAATTTCATAAGGGATCTTATGAGCAAGACACTTATCCATGTGCATAAAATCTACACTTATGACAATGAAGCTGATCCTTTTAACCAAGGCATTTGATGTTCGCATGTTCTAGTTCTTGGATGTATCTATTTGGGATATTAAATCCATAAGCTGCATTAGATAAAGGGAAGCAAAATGATGTGTTGTACAGTTTGTATGAAGTGTCAGTATGCAAAACAATTTAACCACAAGTGAAAGCCTTTCACAGAAGTTATTGGGGTATTTAGAGAGTCATTTAAAGAGCTTTGATGTACGGAAGCACTCATGATCCTAAATTGTTCAATAGATCTTAGGTTGGCAACAGTTAGAAGTACCGACAGTGCATAGTTATAGTACCGGACAGATCGGCAAAGATAGTACCGCATAGAGACGTTGAAGAAAAATACCGCAAGGGTATATCAGTGGTAAATTGAAATGGTTTTATTGATTTTAGGTCTCCTACACCTATATAAACCATCTCAATTACACAGTTTACTTACGTAATCCACTCCTACAACTTACGACGTTCTTCTTATTACAAGCCCCCTAATCAACTCTCTCTCACCGACGATCACTCATTCACACATAATGGCTGTTCTTGAATCGTGCCCTAAGCACAATATGGTCGCATATTTAGAAAAGACTGAAGGCAATGCAGAGTTTCATGAGATCATTGATTTTCTTACGCGGAGTTCCATTCATCATGCTCTCACTATAAGTCTAGTAGTTTCTACTACATTTGTTGAACAGTTTTGGACGTCTGCTAAGTCCAAAATAATCAACAATGTTAGGCACATTACTGCCAAAGTTGCTGGCAAGCCTGTGTCTATCTCCGAAGCATCAATAAGAAGTGATCTTCTTTTTAATGATGCTGATGGGATAGACTCACTCCATAATCAGGCTATATTTGATGCTATACAACTCATGGGTTATGAGGGGGATTTAACTGTATTAACATTTAATAAAGCTTTGTTTTCACCCTAATGGAGGTTTCAATTTCATACAATGAATCATTATATTAGCTCAAAAAGCACCTCTTGGGATCAAATTCCCACTAACATTGTCACTGCTATAATTTGCTTAACATCTAATCAAAAATATAATTTTTTAAAATTAATTTTTGATGGTATGCTTAGACATTTAGATGCAAAGAAGAAGTTTGTAATTGTAACCCAACAAATTTCATTTCAAATCTTTTTAGATATACAACTAGAGAATGTACCTTTACCTTTAGATTCATTTTCCTGTAAATGCTTTGACAAGTATAGTTTTTATTTTCCATTTTTTTTAGGTTAAAAAAGGGTAAACATTTTTCAGGGAAATTCACACCTAAGTAATTTGCTGCTATGTTGGTACAAACCAACTAAGGATGAAGTGCACCTTCAAAAGACCATCTGAAAAGCACACCCACACCCTCCTCCATCCTCACCTAAGTGTAATGCAACTATTGACCCTCAGTCTGACCCATCCCTTAGACCTTCACCTTCTACCACTATTCCTGATTCTATTCCAGAAAGTTCTGGTGGGAATCATGGAGGTCAGTCATCCAGTGATAAATCCCTTTCAGTAAATGAGGGTGACATGACACTCCAAAGTGTCTATGATCTTTGTATCTCTTTGTGTACACATGTTTCAGATCAAGCCAAGGCAATCCAACACTTGAAGGCACAGATCAAGAAGCTCAAGAAGCAAGCCAAAAAACCTAATATCACACACACAGAGCATGGATGAAATGGTCTCATTGAAAGCAAAGATTGGCAGGAATGACATCCTAAAGAAAAACTGATGCAAAAGGAGTATGTATCTAAACAGGTGAGGAAGTCTGCAAAGCTGACCATCAAGTCCATAAAGATCCAATATTTGAGAGATACCAGAAGATACATTAGATTTATGGAGACTGAGGAATGCTCAAGATCTGGGGAGGACAATAGAATGTAAAGTGGATGAAGAAAGGAGAATGCTGAAGAATGTACTTAGTACTGAAGATGAACTTAGTACATCTCAACAAAAGGTTAGTACAGACAAGGGAAAAAAGTTTATACAGACAGACCAAAAGTTAGTACATAACGTATCCAAAGTGTAGTACTGACAAGGAGAAATATAGTACCGGATGAGCAACAAATAAGGTACCTACGATGTATCAAAATGATCAAACTGAAGGAGGAAGGGATACTCAAACTACTCAAACACCTACTTCTACAATATTTGGAGATGATGAAACAATAGCTAAGGTTCTTCTCAACATGAGCCAAGCCAAAGCAGTTTCAAGAGAGAATGATAAAGGAGTAGAGTTTAAGTATATTGAAGAAACTGAGAGACCTAGGCCTACTTTAACTAGATCATTATTGACATTGAAGCCTCTTCCAAAGATTGATCCAAAAGACAAAAGGAAAAAAGAAAATTGAAGAGGAAGATGAGTCTGAAAGTGATTCTGATGGTATTCCTGAAGCTGAAAAGAAGTTTAAGCAGCTGGCCAGTGATGAAGAAATGGCTAGAAAGTTGCAAGAGGAATGGGAAACAGAAGAAGAAGGGAAAAGGTTAGCTGAAGAAGAAGCTACCAATGATGCTCTCATAAGAAATTATAATGACATAAAGGCAAGAATTGAGGCTGATAAACTTTTAGCTAAAAGGCTTCAAGAACAAAAAAAGAGAGCAATTCACAGTAGAAGAAAGAGCAAAATTCCTTCATGACATAATTGCTGCTCAAAGAAAATCCCTTGGTCAACAAAGGTCAAAAGCTATCAGGAACAGACCACCAACAAAAAATCAACTGAGAAATTAAATGATGACCTACTTGAAGCATGTAGGAAATTACCAGCACTCTCATTTGAAAACCAAGAAGTTTGAGGAAATACAAGCTCTGTATGAAAAGATAAAAAGGTCAGATGAAGATTTCATTGCAATTGGGTCTGCTGAAGATGAAAGAATGATCAAAGAGATGAATGAAAAAGGGATTGATTCTTCTAAGAATGAAAGTGTCAAGGAGGAGGATAAAGAAGAAAAATGTACTAAGAAAAGAAAGAGTGGTCATATCAAAATGATTGCAAGGAAAAAGCCAAGAAAACAATCAGATGATGATAGTGATGATGAACATAGAAAGTGCCTGAAGATTGTTACATTTGAGAGTATCTTAGATAGTGAGATAATGGAGAAGAAATCAGTTATTGCTAGATTGAATAAGGTATCATCACCAGATGGAGATTATCTTGTTATCTACAGAGCCAATGGGAATTTCAGGGCATTCAACTATCTGAAGGAGATACTTCATATTAGGCAAGATCTATTTCATTTGTATGACTTGATGAGGGAGCAGTATTCAGAAGTTACATTAGATAGATTTGCATTGATTCTTTGGGGAGACTTGAAGATTATGATAGTTAGGAAGTTTGTAATAGTTAGTTACTACTAGTAGGTATGTAGTTCCTACTGGTAGAGTAAAGTTATTCCTACTGGTAGGTATGTAGTTCCTACTGGTAAGGATAATGTTATAGTTAGTGCTGGCAGAACTAAAGTTATTCCTGCTGGTAGTGCAATATTAGTCCTGGTAGTATTATGCTTACTCCGGGTTGATAGTTAAGTTAGTTAGTGATAGGGATATGCAT
>BQNB010002486.1:12276-122489 GCA_026074375.1 Tanacetum coccineum
TGAGATACAAAAGTAGGATTTGCAGGAGGAAAAGTAAGTACACAATTAGTATTTATGAGTAGTGTTAGTGTCATGACTTGTAATTGACAATGATCTTGTTTTTTAAGCTTAGCATGGGAAAAGTGAAAAATCGGGGATGATGAAGTTATCTTTTAAGACACTTAATTGTGCTTTTTGTTCTATGATCTTCAAAGTTACCAATGAGGTAATGAAAACAATACGTTATGTCAACACAAATAAGTTGTAGTTAGGTAACTAATTATCAAGAAAAATCATAAAAAGAGAATAATCTTTGAAAATGGGAAATCGGGTATTTTATAACTTGTGATCTCTAATCTCTCTCAACAAAAATCTTTGCTACTTTTCAAAGGTTTAGTTTGGGGAAGTTTTTGAGGTATTTAGTTATAAGGCATGTGATATTGCGTGAGGACACACAATCGTTTAGTTTGGGGAATTTTGATAAGTGTAGAATACACATATCCGTTTGTACCTAAAATAACCCAAATAAACCCAAAACAGACCAAAAATGGCAAAAATATGCTTGTATTTGTGTTTTGTGTGTGCAGGTGCGGATAAATCAAAAATCACAAGAAAACAGTCAAAAACAGGCAAGCACGGACACGAGAATCAGTAGAGTACAAAGCCGAAGCCAGAAAAGTCAAGCCTTAGTCAAAATCAGCCATGAAAAGTCAAAGTCAGTCAAAGATGGTCAAACTAAGTCAAACACAAAAGAACAAATCCTTAAAATATTTCACTTTGGTCCCTCAACTCTCACAAAAGTCCTAAATGTCCCCTCCTCCCTTATTGGGCCTAGGAAAGCTTAATGGGCCTCTAAAAACCTAGGAAACCCTATCCGGATCCCAAAACCCCAATCAAAGCCCAAGTTACTAGCCTATCTCTCTTTTTAATAAACCACAAGGGCTAGTTTTGCAATTTCCGAAAGCTGTTTTATAACTAGAAATGAGAAAATAAAAGACAAGGGCTAAAAATGACATAAGGCCAAAGTTTAAACTATTTTTACCCCGTTTTAGTTATAAAAAAGGCGCCAAAGCCCTAGTTACTGTTCATCTTCTTCTTCGCTATTTACCATGGATAAAACGAGAGGGCTTTCTCAAATTAAGGGCTACGAACGTCAATTAAAGAGCTCAAAAATACAAGGCAAGGGTCAAATTAGTCTTTCCAAGGGATTCACTAGCTCACTCTCATGAGGAGGCCACGTCAGCAATGGTGAAAGCACAAAGAGGTATACGTTTTTGCACTAAACACACTCACACAACTAGCACAAGCTGTCACATCAAAGAATGACAACTTGGCAATCCGTGTGAGTGTGTTATTGATCCAACGGCTCAATTCTTTGATCCAATGATTATGACAATGAGTGGTGAAGATTGAAGGATTGAAGAGCAAGGCAAGGCATCCTAGAAGCTTCTTTCAGCACCTATAAATAGGGCCTCACTCTTCACACACACACACATATCTTTTAGGATAGATTTTAGCTTAATTTCATTTTTAGCTTAATTTTACTTTAAATCTTGTAATTTCCTTTTAAATATTGTAATCAAGTTTTCTATTAATGAATTCAGTAGTTTTTAATTTCTTTTAAGCTCTCTTATTTACTAAATAAGCTCTTATTTTTCCTTAAACTGTTAAGCTAAATTGCCATAAGCTACTCATAAGCTCTTTTAGTCTATAAGCTAAAATTTGAGCTCAAAAGGCCTTAATATTACTTAAACTTCAAAACAGCTTAATATCTATACATTATTACATTTGGATAATGGATTATGAGCTTTTGGAAGGGGGATCTAAAAGGGAAGGATCCCCAAGGACTTATACCCTAGCTTATTAATAAGCTAGGGAGCTTGTAGCTGCCATATTGGTTTCCTCTTGTTTAGCTATATGGCATTGATAATGTTCCCTTTAATTTCTTGTCCTTGCAATAATAGTTTTAAATCTTTCTAAACTTAGATCTGCTTATTTGCTTATTTAATTTGCTTATTAGTGCTTATTTGTGTCTTAACTAGCTTAATAATCATAGTTGCTTAATCTGTTTTTTTTGATAAAAATAATTAGATCAGTCTTTAATATAAGTGTCTTAAAAACCTTAAAAAACCAAAAATAGTAGAAAATTTTATTTAAATCTTAGAATATGCTTTAATTAGTTGTTAATTCATGTTAGTTAGGGTTGTTATAAGCTTAAAATAATCTGGTAATTAGTGCTTATTAGTTAAATTTGCAATTTAAGTTGAAAATAATTTCTGTCAAAATGGTAAAGGGGTGTTTGGCATAAGCAAGTTTGACCTTCTAAAGTCAAAAGTTTTTGTGCAAACCTTTTTAGACAGCTTTGAATTTAGTAAAAAACAATAGGAAATGAGTTTTTATAAGTTATATTTGGAAATTTAGCAAATTTGAGCGTATATTAAGTGTGCCAGCACTCGGGGAATTATTCTTTGAATTTCACTTGTGCAAACATTGATCTAAGCCCTCCAAGGCTTAGATCTTGCTTGCATTTTAACATTTTACACTACTACTTGAGTGTTTCTAATTTGCAAGGATTTTCCCCTTAGGAAAACCTCACTTTTTTGATTTTGTTACTTGTGCAAAGTGCACCAGTACTAACAAAAAGTTAGTACTGCTGTCACTTTTAGATTAGTCTTTAGCTAAGTAAAAGTAGGATTTAGGTTCTTAAATTCAAGTAGGATTAAGTCTAGGTATAGCTTATTATAGATTAAGTTTTAATTAGCATTTTTTAGCTTATTTACCTAGATTAATTTAGCTGTCAAATTCACAAAAATTCATAAAAGCCAAAAATAGTTAGCAATAGAATTTAGCTTTTAATTTTAGATGTCTGGTCTTGAAGTATTTATATTTTATGCTAAAATAGTTGTTTTATAAGTTTGTATAGTCAAGTTTACAAATGCTCATTTGTTGTCTTTGCTTTTTTAGCATTTGAGCTTATTTTGGTTTTGAGCTTATTGATTAGTTTCCTGAGTATGTCACTTTCATAATCACTTTCAGTGGTCTTTGAGTATTTTAAGCTCTATTTTCTTTTCATTTTTAGATTAAGCAACTTATAAGCTTTTTAGAACACTTTTCCTTTTAGAATTTGAGCTTATTTGACTTTTTAAAGCTGTATAAGTGAGAATAAGGCCCAAAAACCTTACTTTCTGGGACACAGCTTGGATAGAGCTGTTTTAGAGCTTGTTACTTAGTTTCAGCATAAGTCCCGTTTATTAAAGTAGCTTATTTTAGTGTCCTTTTTAAGTTCTAGTATTTAGTTTTTCTTAAAAGTCAAAAAAATAAAAAAAAATAGCAAAAAGGGGTTGCCCACACTCGAACCCACGACCTCCCACACACAACACATATACCTTAACCAGTTTGCTACATTAGCTCATCCATTCATATCTCTCACCATTTAATACTAGTATACGATTTCATTTTCCTTTTTCTATAATAAGCCGTAGCCTAATAAGCTCATTTGAGGGCTTATTCGTTTAGCAATTTTGTTTTTCTAATTTTTCTTGTGTTCCTGCTAGTGTTTAAGATTTTTCCTGAATTTTTCATAATTTTTCATCAATTATTTTATTTTTAATCATTTTTCGAAAGTCAAAATCTTAAAAAATCAATAAAAAATAGAAAAAAGTTTTATAAAAATACAAAAAAATAGTTTTTAGTTTTATAAAAAATAGCTTTAGGTTTACATCCAGTAAAATCATTTTTACACTTTTTAGATCTTAAATTTCATTTTTGAGCTTTTATTTTAAATTTTAAAAATAGGATTTTAATAATAAAAATAGTTAAAAATAGTTTTCTTTGCTTTTATAATATTTTAGACTTTTCTAAGCTTAAAAATCATTTTTCCAAATTTTTAGTACTTAATTTGCTATTTTCTAGGATTTAATTAGATTAAAATAGTTTTTAATTCATATTAAATTCAAAAATAATCAAAAAAATGTTTTTCTTTTGTCCTATCTTAGGTTTAGAATTTTAGTTTACATTTTAGGGGTAAAATTTAGTTTACCTGCTTAAGTGTTGCGTTTTATTTGTTTTCCGTATTAGTTTAATTGTTTAATTATTTTTTAATTGTCCATTTTAATTGTTGCTTTAGATTATCAAATCATCCATTTGCTTATTCAAATCATAATCCAAGCTTAAACAAGGTTTCAATTTCACTAGTCATTGGGGAAACGACCCGGGTGATCATATTTGCCCGGTTTAATATACGTATTATATATTATATTATATATATTTTTAAGAGTGAATTTTACCGAGGGTAACTTGGTAATTTTCTTAATTGCTCTTAGGTTTATATTATATTGTGATATATTTTAGGTATATAAAACTGCTATCATATACCATTAAGGTCCCACCTCCTCTTGTCCAAAAAGCTGAACCTCCGTCACAAAGAAATTACGTGGTTCACCAAATGGATCCTCGTCACCCTCATATCCCTTATCCTTCAAGAATGAACCAAGAAAAATGGCAAGAGAAAGATGAAGTCCAAATTCACATATTTTAGCAAATGTTTAAATAACTTCACATCAATATCTCTCTTGCCGATGCTTTGGTTCTTATTCCTAAATACCAAAAGATGCTTAAAAGTCTCATTTCCAACAAGGATAAACTTTTAGAATTGTCAAACACACCCCTCAATGAAAATTGCTTAGCGATTATCCTTAAGAAGTTACTCGAAAAACTTGGAGACCCTGGGAAATTTCTCATTCCGTGTGGTTTTAGTGAGCTCAAGTGCAAGGCCCTAGCCGATCTAGGTGCTAGCATCAACTTGTTGCCACTCTCGGTTTGGAAAAAGTTAGGTTTACCCGAGCTTATTTCCACCCAAATGACCTTTGAACTTGCTAACTGGGAGATTTGCACTCCGGTTGGAATTGCAAGAGATGTCTTTGTTCCGGTTGGAAAGTTTACATTCCCCGCTGATTTTGTCATTGTTGATTATGAGAGCGATCCTCGAGTCCCCCTCATCTTGGGAAGACCGTTCTTACAGACCGCTCGAGCTTTGATTGACGTTCACGGAGAAGAAATGATTCTCCGTGACTGTGATGAAAGATTGATCTTGAATACGAGAAATGACACTTCAAGATATTCTAATACACCTAAAAAGAATCAATCAACATGATTGATTTCTATAATGTTTCACATGGGGAAATTCTTAAAGATTTGTTTGCAACAAATCATCCAAGTGGCAATCCCACTTCTTCTCTCACTTCTCATACCGACTTAACTTCACCGAAAGTTAATGATGATATCTTTGATTCGGAGGGAGACATTATTGAGAACTTGCTAAATCTTGATAAAACCAAAGATCTCCCTCCATATCATGATAATCCATTAAGTGGCATTCCCACTCCGATTTCGGAAACCGTGACTAAGTCTTCTTCTTCCCCCACGCTTACTTCCATTGAAGAAAGTGATTTAATTTAGGAAGAATTCGAAGCTTATCTCACAAGTGATTCATTTCCACCGGGAGATAGTAATCCTTCGTCTCCTCTCCCTCTTTTTCATAATTCTTTAAGTGGCAGTACCACTTCTTCTTCACCTAGTCTCTAAATTTCTGAGACTAGCGACTATTCTCTTGAGGAGTTCGCCGATGAACTCGCTCATTTTACATTTCCACCAGAAATTGATTACCTTCCCTTTGATGCCGAATCCGATCTTCGAGAAATAGAGTATTTGCTTAACCATGATCCTATCAAGGAAATGGATTCTATTCTCGAAGATTCGGTTGATAAAAATTCTCCTGATGACAATCTTGTTGATACCATTTCTGAGATGTTCACCGATGAACATGCTCTTGATTACTCATCCCCACCATTATGGGATGATTATGATGATGAACTTTTTGATCTTGAGACCGTTAATGATAATACATATGATGATCCATTTGACTCCGAGGAAGAGAAAATCAAAGAGTCTAAACTCTTGATTGATGAACTTGATCTTCCTGGATCAAGTGATTTCCTTCCTTTTCCCGAGTGTGACTTGGTTTTCTATGAGGATTTTTCCGAGGTTGATGCTTTGTCTTCGACCAACAACGAGGACAAGGTATTTAATCCGGGTATACTCATTCATGAGAACCATTTTGAAGTCACCAACTGTGCAACACCGGATAAGAATGTAAAGAAGATATCTAATGCTTCTTTAATTCTTGAGGATTTTAATCCTCCTCTTTATGAACTTCCTTTCCACAAAGAAGTTCCCGAGTCTGAAACTCTACTCTTGTTTTCATCCGAAAATAAGGAAAAAGTTTTCAACTTCGGGATTCTCACTTCTAAAGGAGTTCATACTTCTCTTCTCCCGGAATTATCTCATCGGGACTCTAAAGCTTTCAAAGTCATTAAAATTTTTGAAAGCCCGATGGAGATTTTTCCTTGCTCTTATGGAGAGGACATCCGTGTTTTGGATGTTCCCAAGTATGGGGGGATCGGGTCAAGCTAAGTGACCTTAAACAAGCGCTTCGTGGGTGGCAACCCATGCTTATCCTAATATGATTATAATAGTAGTAATGAATAAGTGTGTTGTGTGAGAGGCTCGCCTCTTCCATTTTCCGTGTTTTGTGTTTTGTGATTGTATGTCCAGGATTGCCCGGATTTTGAAGCCTCTCGTGCTCACGGTTTTTGTCCTTCGTTCACTCGAGCTTCAAATCCTCAGCTTCATTTTGGGAATCCAATATCCAAATCTTATCGACTAACGTTTATCTTTAAGCATACTTAATAAACGGCTTAGGATTTACGTAGAGACCCTTCTTAAAACATTGAGGACAATGTTCAGTTCTAGTATGGGGGGATCTATCGATTTGATTGTGCCTGCAGTTGTTGTTTTCACGTAATCCCGTTTCTACCACCAAAATACCAAAAAAATGAAAAATTTTAAAAATTTTAAAAAATAAAATAAGTGTTTTGTCACAATTTTGACTTTCCTGCTGGGTAGAATAAGAATAAATTTTGACTCGATCGAGCGTGTTGACCTCTAGCTTGTTCCTTAATGTTTAGACTAAGCATTCACAGAAATTCGCGAAGGACGAAAAATGACAGAGTTAAGTATGAGTTAGATGCTAAACAAGGATTATTTGGAAATCTTAAGAGCTCATAAGTATAGTTTGTGGCTTTTCTCTCCCATAAGCTTCTAACCGGATTAATAATACGTGCTCTCTTCGAAAGTTAAACTTAAATCAATAATTTTTGAAGTATAGTCGATATCAATAATTTTAGTTCAAATTTATACTTAAATTTTCTAAAACGAAATTTTCTTTATATCGTGATATTATATGTGTAAAAAAATTAAGGTAATAATAATAATAAATTGTGGGCTGATAAAAGTTTACTGCATCTTGCCGGCTCACAGCCGATGTTGCAGTCTTCTAAATAAGGCACATAGTAATTATCTAAGACTGATAAAAGTTTGTTGCATCTCGCCGGCTCACAACCGATGTTGCAGCCTTCTAAAAGGTCAAGGATTTCCTTAGTTTAAAGGATGAATAATTATATTAAGTGTAGTAAACGTGAATTAATAAATATAGGGAAAATCTCTTTTTCTTAAATTTAAATATGCTTTTGAACTAAGACTATTTCATTTTATGTTGTGATTCTATGTATATACGGGAAACCTAAGAGTTTTTGAAATTGAAGGTCCGTGAGTCCCGATACTAGTCTCTATGAGGTGTCAAAAGCGTGGTCACTTAGCCGCAAGGTTGGGATGTGCCGAGACGAACTCATTATTCTCGGGTGGAACGTGAAGCATAGAATTTTGCAAAACGTTGATCTATGGTTGAAATTCAAAATGGCACATTCACCTAATATATATATATATAATAATTGTCAAGAAAAGTTCACAAGTTACAAATATGAGTAGTGTTAGCATCTTAACTTATATTTAACGGTGATTTCATTTTAAGCTTGGTTTGGAATAAGTGAAAAATCAGGAACGATGAATCTATCCTTTTTGGAGCATTTTAGGATTGAAATATTTCTTGTTCTATGATCCCTAAAAGTTATAAAATAACGAAAGTCAAACATGTTAGTTAGTTGCTTGAAATGAAAAGTACAAAAAAATGAGAAAAAGAAAAAAAATACAAAAATATGTGTGGGAATAAGTGTATATATTTAAAAATGGTAAAAACAGGGCTTTTCAAAGCTATTGATTCTTTAATTCCCCTTGATGAACACTTAGCTACTTTTCGAGGTAATTAGTCGAGGGGGATTGAGATTCTTGGTTTTCTTAAGTGTTTACTTATAGCATTGCGTGAGGACACGACAATAGTTTAGTATGGGGGATTTTGGTATGTGCTTAATTACACATACCATTTTCCATTAAAACCGGACTTAAATGACCAAAAACGTACCAAAAATACATTGTATTTGTATGTTTTCATTTATATTGTGCAGGAAACGGATATCCGACAAAAGGACGAAAAATCAAGTCAAAACGGACAAAACCGAGCACGGAATGTGAAGAGCGTGAAAAGCAAAAGTAAAAAAAGTCAAAGTCAAAGTCAACAAAAAGTCAACCCCGACAAAGTCAAAGTCAAAGTCAAAGCCGGAACCGAAGAAATACTTAATGGACCCACCCGTACCCATCTAATGGGCCGGGTCAGCCCATTAAGCATTTATGTACAAGACTTATAAGACTTAAGTCTTATTTAAGCCCAAAGTATAAGCTTAAAGCAAACCGGCCCAAACTAAGCCCAAAACCCTTTTACACTTAACTGTCGTTAGTCCAAAAGGACTATATTTGCAAACTCACAATACAACCTCAGGGGCTGATCTTGCCAAATCCCTTATATCTTTCACACCACAAGGACCTTCCATGTAACAAGACAAAACAAAATGAGGGGCCAATTATGTCACTCCCACAAACTATAACCCAGTCAAACCCAAACCAAACTTTCCCGCCAAACCCTAGAGACACTATTCATTGTCCCTTTCCCCCACCTCGACCACTGTTCCCTACAATAAAACCATCACCATCCTTAGCATCACTCTTACTCACATGGGGCAAGTGCCACCTTGGCAATCCCCTTTGTTTCCATTGGTTGAAGGAAAATTACAAAAAATAAAGGGTTATGATCGTTGGGATTGGGCACCAAGAAATTTCAATGGCTTAGATCAATTTTGGGATCTCTCTCATACAACAAACACAGTCTTAAACTCTCTCAGTGAAGAAACACAAGATGACTTAAAGACTTGAAGCCTTTAGTATAAATATAGGACAAGTGTAGTTCATAGTCTTTGTCGAATTTTGTTAAGTCCAAGCTTTGTATTAACAAATTTGTACCATTTTAATACTGCAATTTACTTTTCCTGTCATTAAATTTTTGTCATTTTAATTTCCAAGCATTGTAATTTTTTTAAGATTAATGAAATTTCAAGTTTTTCCTTAATTATTGTCATTTACTTACTTGTCATTTAAATATTGTTTTTAAGCTCATATATAAGCTTTTGAGTCATTAAAAGCTTATATAAAAGTCTATTTACTTTTCTGTCTAAAAATCTGAAAAATCACAAAAACAGTCAACTTTAAGGAGCAAGGTAAATAGTGGATGACCTTAGTTTAGAGCTTCTTGGGAAGCATATAGGTTGGTATAAGCTGTTTTGAGAGCTTATTCCCTTGCCAAAAGCTGTGGACCTTTGTGAGTTTTCCATTTTCTTATTTTTCAAATTTCTGCTTATTTACTGTGCATTTGCTTATTTACTGCTTATTTCCTATTTTTATTGCTTATTTATGTTCTTTATGCTTACTTGTCTTTGTTTTATGCTTTTATGTCATTAGTTTAAGTTTTACCTTAAAACTGTCTTTTTTTTACCTTGTAACTGCTTATCTTTATTGCTTGTTTAAAGTGCTTATTGTTTGTTTGGATTCTGCTTATTTGTGCTTAACATTGCTTAGTTAACTTCTGTTTTTAAATTCTTTGCCTTAAATCTTCAAAAATCCAGTTTATAAAGGTTTTTTATTATTAAAGGGGTGTTTGGCATAAGGTTGAAAGTGGGTCAAAATTTGGTTAAAAACCTTTTGGGTTATTCTGTCAACTTTAACAAGCCTTTTGTAGTTGTTTTTAAGTTGTTTTCAAAGGATTTAAAGTCTAAATGTTTGTTTTAAGCTTTTTCTAAAAAATGTTCAAAACTGTGGTTCAAGATCAATTCCATAGTGCTTATTTGATTTAGCTCTCAAATCAAGTTTTTAAGAGTCGATTTTAGTGTCCTAATGCAGTAGTATTGTGCCTTTGAGTTTACTTTTGTTTTATTAAAAATCTGTCAAAGTTGTCAAGTGAATTTTTCAAAGCAAAACTCCTTTTTCAAATCCAAATTTAGGGTAGTTATAGTTGTTCTTAGGGTCTGCAATTTTGAGCATAAGCTTAATAGTTGATGATCTTAATCTGTTTTAACTTATCTTGCTTTTTAAAAGTCTTTTCATAGCTTATTTGTTGGGCTGCATTTAGCCTTTGTCTTTACAAAAATTTGAAAAATCAAGCATACTAACTGCATCAGCCTTTTTCATTAGACTTTTTAACTGCTTATTTGAGTTTCAAATTCATTTTACATTGCTGTTTTCGGTAGCCAGTTGGATAAGCTTTTTAGGAATAGAAGCCTCATACCCATAAGGATCCATCTTGGTGCTTAAATTTAAGCCCAAAAAGTTGTCCCTAGGATGTTTGGTATGCATGTGTAGCTTATAGCTTATTTGCTTTTTTTTGTGCTTATCTGTCTGTTCTTTTTAGCTTATTTTTGTTCCTAGAGCTTATTAGGTGTAGTGCAAATCTGCCTTAGCTTATTTTCCCTTTTTCCTTAGCTTATTTGTTCTAAAATTGCCAAACAGTTTAGCTTAATTTTAGCCTTAGTGCAAAAAAAAGTGAAACTGCCCTTTTGTTTGCTTATTTTACAGCTTATTTTTAAGAGTTATAAAAAGTAGCTTTTTTAAAGTTGTTTATTTTAGCTTATTTTACAAGTCTCAAAAAGAAAATAAATAAAAAATTCCAAAAAGGGAAGCCACAAGGTTCGACCCTATGACCTCCCCTTTACAAGGCAATCATACTTAACAAACACACTCGTAACCAGTAGCACCAGTAGGGCCACCTGGTCATATGCTACACCATTTATTCCTTATACCTTTTTACCCAGTTTTGCTTATAAGCCATTTTCAGCTTATTTCTGGCTTATTTCAATAAGCCACTTAAGCCATTTTATTTTTCCTAGGACCAGCACTGTTTAATCTACTTTCCCTGAATTTTTTAGATTTTTAGGAATTAATTTAGTATTTTTAATCATTTAATTTCATTAAATCAGTTTTTAATTCATATTAAATAAAATAAAAGTCAAAAAAATATAATTCTTTTTTTCAAATTTTCTTTTATCATTTAGAACTTAGGAAAATTAGAATTGCTTTCGTAGAGTTAAAATTTCATAATTTGGTTTTTTAAAGAACGGGTTTCGATCCCGTTCTCGTTTTTAGGTTTAAATCACTTACCTGCTTTCATTTTTAGGTTTTCTTTATTCGTTTTTGCATTTTAATTATAGAAATAGGAAAACCAATCCAAAAATCTTAATCCATTCAAAAACGCGATCACGAACGTAATCCGATCTTCAATTCGCACCTCGTTAGGAAACGATCCGGGAGGTTTTTTTTAGGGTTTTGTTTTGGATAAAATTGAAGTCTCTTTAAAAGCCTTACGGAATACTTATCTCTTTTATTATTGATCTTATCCTTATTGCGTATTTATATTATATATTTATTATATTTATATATACTAAAAAGGACGAGTCAGTCCTCTAATAGTGCATAGGATTCTTCAACATTTTTGTCACGTAGCTTACCACTGACCAATTGATTAATGGTTCGCCTTGTGGCGGGATTGACATAGTCATAAAAGATTTGTACTTGGATACAAAGATCAATGCCATGATGAGGGACTTTTGGAGTAAGTCCTTGAAACGAGTCTATGCTTCAGAGAGAGATTCACCTTGATGTTGTTGGAACATCAAGACGTCATATCTAAGTTAAAAGTCCTTCCCGGTGGAAAGAATTGAGCAAGGAAACGGGTAGTAACATCCTCTCAAGTGGAGATGGATCTTGTAGGAAGACATTCAAGCCAGTTGCTAGCTTGATCGCGAAAGGAAAATTAAAATAAACACAGACGCGTCCTTCCCCTATTTGCAACATCAAGGTCAAGTGAGTCCACATGTTTTATAAAATCCTTAAGATGTTGGTTTGGATCCTCGAACCGAAGTCCGTTGAATGAGCATCCATTTTGCACCAACCGGATGGTGTCAGATCGCAGAGGCACCACATTGTTCCCATCAGGGAGTTCAATGGTATTTCGATGGCCCTCGTGGCTAGGTTTGGAATAATTTCCTAAGGTACGGATATGATTTTTTTCTCCCATGGTGGTTAACGAAAAGAGTTTTACAAAACGAAGGGAACAAAGAAAAGATAAACTACAAGAAAGCTAATTGACAGAATATAAAAATCTCACTTGATAGGAATCAAGCGAGTAGACCTAAGCTAAATTGGATTCGAAACCTGACTATTCGCCACGCAACGGCGCTAAAAACTTGATGTGCGGTCGTTGTATAAACTCACAAGAAATTTTACAACTCCATAAGCAGTGTACCTAACCGTTGTAGTATAGTATAGGTAAGACTCGGGGGTTGTTGTCGTTCTCTAGAGGAATACGTTGGGAAGGCTCGAACTAAACATAATTAAGGTTTAAGGGGTTGAAAGAAGATTATTTTTGTGTTTTTATATTTTTAAGAAAGCAGTTAAAATCTCTTGTTTAAAAGGGATTTGGTTTTAAACTAATTAAACTAAATACTAAAATTAAATCTAAACTACTGTAGAAAATTGTATACGTAAATAAACGTGTTTACTTAATCATGCATGATCCTTAGTTTGCTTCTCCTAATTCTATTTCTTTGTCACACTTGTGATGCGATGTGTAAATATTTCCTAAGTCATGAACGAATTACACGAACTAGCCATCTACATAATATTCTGTTAAGGCAACACACAAGTAAGGTAGTATGAAGACTATTACAAGGCCCCTAAGAGTACATTACGTGCATTAAAATACTTAAAAGGTGATCATCCATAGATGGGTAAGGTAGTATGAAGATTGTTACCGATGGAATCCTTTCTACATAATCACGTTTCCTTAGACATCTTCGCACGCAATTAAGAAGCTAGTTTTCTAGAGCCTAACGCGCACACCCATCAACAAGAAGCAATATTAAAAGGATCTACAAACTAATTCACATACAATCATAAGCAAACACAATAAGATCTAGCCTAGCATGTTAAGGAGGAGCGATGATCAATAAATAATCAGACAACACATAGACATATTAAAATATTAAAGGATAAAGAACTTCATTGATCAAAACATGGAGTTTAAGTGGTTACAAAAGGGTTTGAGAACCCTAAACACGACCTAAAAGCTGCTACACATCATACTCTAATAATAACTATCATATCCTACAAGTTCCATGTGATAATCCGAGATTTTTCCTAAGTTGTAGTGTTCTATAATACTATGACTTTATATTTTCATATTACTATCTCATTGAAATTCTATAGCACAACTCAGATTTTGACTTTTACTGTACGTAAAATAGTTACGGAGTAACCGGCTGTCAACCAACAATTTTCTACAATAATAAATCATTTTTATTTCAAATTATCACTTTCTAAACACTTACGTTTTGCATTGGTCATTTACCGGGAAATCTTCCCGCGTGTAACAAAAAATGTCAAACAACACGTCCCGACACGTCAAATATGTCTATAGTAAATTAAAATATTTTAAATATAAATTATTTCCTTTGATATTTTTAAGACTACTAAACTTATTTATAACGCTTACTTAAAAACTTGAACATTCGGGATTTCGTTTACTTGCGAACTAAGCACATTACATGTCCCGACATAAATCCAAAAATCACAAATAGGATGTCCTTTTTGGTCCCCATTTGGACCGGCCCCCTTGGAGCCAAAATTGCAAAAATTATGGATATTGTGGTGTACATATTATCCATTACCTTCATTTTAAACCCACATACTAAAACACATAAAACACATACATAAAAAAACACTCTCTTCTTCCTTTCTTTCCTTGGGTTGGACGAGCACAACCACACACAAAAACAATACATTTTCATCTTGTTTCAAGAATATGGAAGCTTGTTACATTTGGGTTAGGTTCTAGTGATCGTTTGGGTAAATAAACAATGTTTGGGTTGTTTGGTTAGTCTTAATCTCCTCCTAAAACCCTCTTTTTGTAAGTTAACTATTTCTTAATAATACTTGTAGTTTTATTAATCTCATGATGCATAAACACTAGATGTACAATTATTTTTGTAAAATAAAAAGTTAAAAGTTTACAAATCTATAAAAATATTCTTATAAGATTCGAACAAAAATATTTAGAACATTAGGAAAGTATCATTGTAATATTATGGTTGTGTTGGTGAAATAAAACTTTTGGTCATAAGATCTTATAGCTTATTTTAGCTTATTAATAAGCACACAAGTGCTTATTTTGGCTTATATGGGTCTCGGCTTAAAAAGGAAACAAGGAAAGTTGTTTTGGTCCTTTAAAACTTTCGGCTTATTTTTCCTAGCTTATTTCGTGGCTTATTTTGAAAAACTAAAAGAGTTTTAAGCTTCTTTAGCTTATTGGACTTATTCTTGGGCTTATTGTATTATTGAAACGTTTGTTTGGGCTTAGGCGTACCGAACGGCCCAACAAGGCCCAATGATGTTTCGGCTTATTTGTCGTTTTCTTTTTGGTTTAGCTTATTTTGATAAAAAAACGTGCTTATTTGCTTATTCAAATGCTTGTTGGTCTATTTTTTGGCTTATTGTATTTTGGTAAATCCGTTTGGGCTTAGTGGACCGAAAAGCCTAATGAGGCCCATATAGGTTTCGGCTTACTTGGGTTAAGAGATTTTCGGCTTATTTTTCGTAACTTATCAAAATGGTTATTTTGGTTATTTGGTTGGTGGCTTAATTCATAAGCATAAGTCTCGGCTTATTGTTAAGCCCGAGCTTATGACTTATTTTCGAGCCTAATAAGCTTGGCTTATAAGATTATATACATCAGACAACTTATTTTCATATGTGGATTATTATTATTAGACTTATTAAACTTAATGGATATTTTGGTTATGTATATTCGGGCTAACTAGTAAACTTGTAATGGGCTAAAAACTTAACTAGTAGTTTTGGGTTCGCATTGGGCTATTTGGCCCATTGAGTGAAAACAAGTGAATTTTCTAAAACGAACTATTGATGGACTTATTGAATTCGAACTCATATAGGTTTAGGATAGTTAAATTAGTCAATTGAAATATGTTTTGATAAAACCTAGCTAAAACGTAGTGATTTGGCATTTTGTCAATATCTGATTATTTTGATGAAAAGTGTTTTGTTAAAGTCTATGACTTTGGAAGGTAACTATAATGAACGGGTCATGCGGAAATCTTATGAACATTTTACACTTAGAAAATATTTTGTAAAACTTATTTTATTAAAACCTCACAAAAAGGACGAAATCACATTATTTTATTAAATATTATTTTATAGTTAATAAATAATTATTGTACTTAAACTTGATAAATGAACTAATCTACATACTCATATACATGATAGTAAGTAATTTTTAACTCGACAAAAAGACAAAATAATAAAATATTATTTTAATATTCGACTAAAAGACGAAAAATATAATTTATAAAACTTTTATTATTTAATATGTGTGTCTAAAAAATTATTAACATTTACATCGCGAATGTCTTATCTAATTAACTTGGGGATTGGATAAATTGCCGAAACATGTTTAATTTTTATTTATGTAATTTGTATTCGTTTATGCTTATACATTTATTTCTTATCTATTTATTTCTCATTTATTTATTAATCACTTACTTATTTCTTGTTTACTCCTTGTCCAATTAATTATTTACTTACTTTTTATTTAATCCTGGATTTTCTATTTAATTTCTTATATAATACATATACGTATATACAAATCATTTTACAAATAATGATACAAGTAATGATACAAAACCTTTTACAACGATAATACAAATCATTTTACAAATTCATATGCATCACTTCATTTTCATATAGCATATCTCTAAAATAAAACTTTATTAATAGGTCATGGTCAGGCACCGTTGCACGTTATTCCTTGATATTACAACTACTTTCATCTTTATTTACGGTGAGTCTTCGTAGCCCCACTTTTAAACCAATTTTCCTTGGGGGAAAATGATACTCAAATCTTTTAAAACTGTTTTACTATTGTGCTAAACTATCTTTATGCTTTTGGCCAATATTCATATGTGCTTATACTTGCATACTTGATGTGTTTACATATGTTGGGATTAAAAGACTTCTTGATGATCTTAGAGTTACTGCTTCTCAGGTTTGTGTTACTGTTGTTAAGCTAAAGTTAGTACTGCTAGTTCACAGTTACTACTGTTAGTATAAAGTTAGTAATGCTAGTTTATAGTTACTAATGTTAGTATAAAGTTAGTACTGCTAGTATAAAGTTAGTACTGCTAGTTCACAGTTACTACTGTTAGTATAAAGTTAGTAATGCTAGTTTATAGTTACTAATGTTAGTATAAAGTTAGTACTGCTAGTATAAAGTTAGTACTACTAGTGAAGATTGAAGAAAATATTCTAAGTAGTTACTACTGCTTGTGCTCAGTTAATGCTGCTGGTGTATAAGTTACAACTGCTCAAAGATTAAGACTACTGAAAGAGTTTCTACTGTCAGAGAAAGGATAAAGACAGAAGAAAGGATAAAGATTGTTTGGAGATCAAGATTACTTACGTGATAAGTATTTGATATTTATAGAATAGATCATAGAGAATATTCTAAGTCTTAGGAATATATTATAAATCGACTAGGACTCCTTGGTGTATAAAAGGAGGTCCTAGGGCATAGAGTTTGTTATCTAGAAATCTTTTGTTTTGATATCATTATAGCTTCAAGGTTTTGTAACCCTAATACTATGAGAGTATTCGTATTATTCTTAATAATATTGGAGCTTTTATTGTTTGTTGAATTCATTGTGTTTTACTGTTTCATTAAGAATTCTTCTAATATTAAAGATTAGATTCCGCATAATCTTTAATACACTTAACAAAGTTTCTACTATAGTTGTGTTAGATTTATCTAATATAACTAAACCTTAAACAAGCTTAAGGAATTTGATCTATTAAAGTAGGATACAACAAGAGGTATTCTACTCTTGGGACAACAAGTGGTATCAGAGCTTGTTGCTTTGAGAAACTTTGCTAGAAGATATGGATCAAGACTCTGCACACATGGTGGCTGCATCAAAGGTTCCTATGCTCAAACCGGGTGAGTTTAATTTATGAAGGATGAGGATCAAACAATACATCCAGATGATTGATTATGCATTATAGGAAGTCATAAAGAATGGAAACACTGCACCAAAAACAACAGTTGTGGAAGGTGTTAAGAAAGTAATACCTCTTACAACTGCTGAAGAGAAGGCTCAGAAAAGATTAGAGGTAAAGGCCAGAAGTACCTTAATGATGGGCATTCCTAATGAACATCAATTAAAGTTTAACTCAATTAAGGATGCTAAGCTATTGATGGAAGCTGTAGAAAATAGATTTGGTAAGAATGCAGCTACTAAGAAGACCCAAAGAAATCTTTTAAAGCAGCATTATGAAAACATCACTACTCCAAGCTCAGAGATGCTTGATCAAACCTTTGATAGGCTTCAAAAGCTTGTGAGTCAGTTTGAGCTTTTAGGAGAAACAATTTCACAAGAAGATGTGAACCAGAAGCTATTAAGGAGCTTGTCATCTGAGTGGAACACACATGCTGTTGTATGGAGAAATAAAGCTGAGTTAGAAATAATGAGCATAGATGACCTCTATAACAACCTAAAGGTCTATGAACCAGAAGTCAAAGGGATGTCTAGCTCAAGTTCAAGTACACAGAACATAGCTTTTTTATCCTCATCAAATAACAACTCTAGTAGCAATAATGAAGTAGTTAATACTGCTCAAATAGTTAATACTGCTTATGGAGTTTCCACTGCCAACACATAAGTTAATACTGCTAACTCATCAAATGTTGATAACTTGAGTGATGATGTTATTTATGCATTCTTAGCTAGTCAACCAAATAATCCTCAACTTGTTACTGATGACTTACAACAAATTCATCCAGATGACATTGAAGAGATGAATTTGAGATGGCAAATGGCAATGTTGACTATGAGGGCTAGAAGATTCTTGAAGAATACTAGAAGGAGGCTTATAGTCAATAGCAATGAGAATATTGGCTTTGACAAGTCCAAAGTAGAGTGCTACAACTGCCATAAGAAGTGACATTTTGCTAGGGAATGCAAAGCTCCAAGGAATCAAGACTACAAGAACAAGGAAAGTACTAAAAGGAATATACCTGTGGAAACTTCCACTTCTACAGCTTTAGTGTCATGTGATGGTCTTGGTGGGTATGACTGGAGTGATCAGGTAGAGGAAGGACCTAATTATGCAGTCATGGCTTACTCATCTTCAAGTTCTAACTCAGATGTATCTAACAATTCAAATTGTTTAAAATCTTGTTTGAAAACTATTGAAACTCTTAAATCTCAATATGATCAACTACATAAAGATTTTAAGAAATCTGAGTTAATGGTTCTAGCTTACAAGATAGGATTAGAGTCAGTAGAAGAGAAACTTAAAGTTTATAAGGCAAATGAGTCTATTTATTCACAAGATATAAAGGTCTTAAAATTTGAAATTGAATGTAAAGATATATGCAAAAAAAGAGAGCCAGAGAAGCTAGAAATAGCTCAAAAAGAAAAAGATAGCATTCAATTTAATGTAGATAAATTCGAAAATGCATCTAAAAGTTTAGATAAACTCATAGAGTGTCAGATTGTTGGTAATTGCAAGAAAGGCTTAAGATATAATGCAGTTCCACCTCCCTACACAGGAAACATCATGCCTCTAACACCTGACTTGTCTTTTATTGGTTTAGATGAGTTTGTTAATAAGCATGTAGTCGAGAACAGAAAATATGATGAAGAAGTATCTAAGGTAATTAGGAAGTCTGATGATTCCCCAATTATTGAAGATTGGTTGTCAGATAGTGAGGAAGAAGATGTGTCTCAAACTAAAACTGAGAAGAAAATAGTTAAGCCTAGTATTACTAAAATAGAGTTTGTCAAACCTAAGCAATAAGAGAAAACTGCTAGGAAAACTGTTAAACAAGTTGAGAAACATAGGCAAAACACTCACAGTCCAAGAGGCAATCAAAGAAATTAGAACAATATGATGTCTCAAAGACTAGGAAGCAATTTTGAGATGTTTAATAAGGCTTGTTATGTGTGTGGAAGTTGTGATCATTTGTAGGTTGACTGCAATTACCATCAAAAACAGTTTAAAAATCAAAGGATGGTAAAACCTGTTTGGAAAAATGCTCAAAGGGTGAATCATCAAAACTTTGCTAAAAAGACCTCACCCCTGGCTAAAAAGACCAAAGATCAAGATCATACTAATGAAGTTTGGCTTTAGTAACTATTAATACTCTAAGACAAAATATTTCAAAAACAACAGTATCAGTTAATACTGCTAGACAAGTTAATACTGCTCACTCAAAAACAACAGTGAATGATATTAGACCAATGTCATATCTTTCTAAAATAGCATATTCAACTGTTAAGAGGCCTATTTACAAGAATACAATATTTAAAAACAGTAATATTAATCAAAGGGTTAATACTGTTAAGGGTAAAAATGTTAATACGGCTAGGCCAAAAGCAGTAGTTAATGCTGTTAAGGGAAATAATGTTAATGCTGTTAAGGCCTCAGCTTGTTGGGTTTGGAAACCAAAGACTAAAGTTTTAAACCATGTTTCTAAACACAAACAGTGATCAAATCCTCCTAAGATGTTTGATTATATTTTGATGCAACAAGGCAGGATCCAAGACCATTGATGGCTGGTCCCCAACAGAAACTGATTTTCATTTAGCTAATGTGCAGGGCAACCATAAATGGAATCTTTAACAAGATCAAGGAGACATTGATAGTGAATGCACAAGGTACATGACAAGGACATGGCCCTATCTTACAGGCTATGAAGAGATAAGATAGAAGGAATATGTGTTGCTTTTGGAGGAAACCCCAAAGGAGGGAAAATCACAGGAAAAAGTACCATTAAAACTGGTAATCTAGATTTTGAAAATGTGTATTTTGTGAGAGAGTTAAAGTTTAATCTCTTTAGTGTCTCACAAATGTGTGATAAAAAGAATAGTGTTCTTTTTAATGACACTGAATGTATTGTTTTATCTCCAAACTTTAAGTTAATTGATGAAAGTCAAGTTTTACTTAGAGTTCCTAGAAAGAACAATATGTATAGTGTTGATTTAAAGAACATAGTTCCTAAAGGAGGTTTAACTTGCCTTTTTGCAAAAGCCACATCTGATGAATCTAAACTTTGGCATAGAAGGCTAGGTCACTTAAATTTTAAAACCATGAATAAATTGGTTAAGGGAAATCTTGTAAGAGGTTTACCTTCCAAACTTTTTGAAAATGATCAAACTTGTGTTGCTTGTCAAAAAGGAAAGCAGCACAGAGCCTCTTGTAAGTCCAAAACAGAGAACTCAATCAGTCTTCCTTTACATTTGTTGCATATGGACTTGTTTGGTCCAACATTTGTAAAAAGCCTTATGAAGAAAATGTATTGCCTAGTTGTCACAGATGATTACAGTAGGTTTACATGGGTTTTCTTTCTAGCTACTAAGGATGAGACTAGTGGCATTCTTAAGTCCTTTATAAATGGGATATAAAATCTAGTAGATCACAAGGTTAAGGTGATTAGATGTGATAATGGGACCAAGTTTAAAAACAAAGAGATGAATCAGTTTTGTGAGATGAAGGGTATTTTAAGACAATATTGTGTAGCTAGAATTCCTCAATAAAATGGAGTTGCTGAGAGGAAACATAGGACACTAATTGAGGCTGCTAGGACTATGCTAGCTGATTCTAAGTTGTCAACTACTTTTTGGGCAGAAGCAGTTAATACTGCTTGTTATGTGCAAAATAGAGTGTTAGTAGTTAAGCCTCATAACAAGACCCCATATGAACTTTTTCATGGTAGAACACCAACTTTAAGTTTTATGAGACCATTTGGGTGTCTTGTAACCATTCTTAATGCCATAGATCACTTAGGCAAATTTGATGGTAAGGCTGATGAAGGTTTCTTTGTTGGATACTCTTTGAATAGTAAAGCCTTTAGAGTATTCAATAGTAAAACAAGGATAGTGGAAGAAAACTTGCATATTAGGTTTAGTGAGAATACACCTAATGTTATAGATAGTGGACCAGATTGGCTATTTGATATTGATGCACTAACAAGAACAATGAATTATAAGCCAATTGTTGTTGGTACACAGTCTAATTGTTTTGCAGGTACAAAAGCAAGTGATAATGCAGTTCAAGCTAGAAAGGAGACAGAACCTATTAAAAATTACATTTTGCTACCATTATGGCCTGCTGATCCACCATTTTCCCAAGATCCAAAGAGTTCTCATGATGATTGGATCCAAACCTTCAAGTGATGATGAGAAGAAGTTTGATGAAGATCTAAGAAAAGATAGTGAAAGTATTAATCAAGAGAAGGATGATAATTTTAACAGCACTAACAATGTTAATGTTTCTAGCATAAATGAAGTTAATGTTGTTAGTGGAAAATAAGCATTGAACTTCTAGATGATCAAAATATGCCTGCTTTGGAAGATATAAACATATTTGACCTCTCAAGAGATAATGAAGATGTTGGTGCAGAGGCTGACATAAACAATTTGGATACAACAATCCAAGTCAGTCCTATTCCAACTATAAGAATTCATAAAGATCATCCTCTCAATCAAGTAATTAGAGATTTGTAATCAGCTACACAAACGAGAAACATGTCAAAGAATTTAGAGGAACATGGGTTTGTTAGTACTATTCAACAAAGAACAAACCATAAAGACCTTCAAAACTGCTTGTTTGCTTGCTTTTTATCATAGGAAGAACCCAAAAAGGTAATTCATGCATTGAAGGATCCAAGCTGGATAGAGGCTATGTAGGAAGAGCTTCTACAATTCAAGTTACAAGAAGTTTGGACTTTAGTGGATTTACCAAATGGAAAAAGGGCTATAGGCACTAAATGGGTTTTTAGGAATAAAAAGGATGAAAGGGGAATTGTGATAAGAAATAAAGCAAGATTGGTTGCTCAAAGGTACACACAAGAAGAAGGGATTGACTATGATGAAGTCTTTGCCCCTGTTGCAAGAATTGAAGCAATTAGGATATTTTTAGCTTATGCTTCATTTAAAGATTTTGTGGTGTATCAAATGGATGTAAAAAGTGTTTTTCTCTATGCGAATATTGAAGAAAAGGTGTGTGTATGTTAACCACCAGGATTTGAAGATCCAAACTTTCCTAATAGAGTATATAAGGTTGAAAAAGCACTATATGGACTATATTAAGCTCCTAGATCTTGGTATGAAACCTTGTCAACATATATGTTGGACAATGAGTTTCAAAGAGGGAAAATTGACAAAACCTTATTCATTAAAAGGTACAAAGGTGATACTTTGCTGGTCTAAATTTATGTGGATGCTATCATCTTTGGTTTAACAAAGAAGGAGCTATGCAATGCATTTGAAAAATTAATGCATGAGAAATTTCAGATGAGTTCCATGGGAGAACTTACATTCTTTTTGGGATTACAAGTGCAGCAGAAGAAGGATGGCATATTTATTAGTCAAGATAAATATGTGGAAGAAATTTTGAAGAAATTTAGGTTTACAGAAGTCAAGACTGCAAGCACACCAATAGAAACTCAAAAGCCTTTTCCCAAGGATGAAAATGGTGAAGAAGTAGCTGTTTATATGTATAGGTCAATGATTGGTTCATTGATGTATCTTACATCTTCAAGACCTGACATCATGTTTGCAGTGTATGCATGTGCTAGATACCAAGTCAATCCAAAAGTTTCACATCTTTATGCTGTGAAAAGGATTTTTAGGTACTTAAAAGGTCAACCAAAATTAGGACTTTGGTATCCAAAAGATTCTCCTTTTGATTTGGTAGCATACACTGATAGTGATTATGCTGGAGCAAGCTCTACAACATGAAGTTTTCAATTCATTAGATGTAGATTGATATCCTGGCAGTGCTAGAAATAGACAGTGGTTGCAAATTACACAACAGAAGCTGAATATGTGGCTGTTTCAAGTTGTTGTGGACAAGTGCTTTGGATTCATAATCAAATACTTGATTATGGGTATAATTTTATGCATACCAAGATCTTTATTGACAATAACAATACGATTTGCATAATTAAAAATCTTGTTTTTTATTCAAAAACAAAGCATATAGAGATTAGACATCATTTTATTAGGGATTGCAATGAAAGGAAGTTGATTCAAATGGTCAAAATCCATACTGACAAGAATGTTGCAAAATTACTTACAAAAGCTTTTGATGTAAGTAGGTTTCAATATTTGATTGCTAGTATTGGAATGCTAAATCCTTAAAATCTTTTATCTCTTTATGTTTTTGTAGAGTTTTGTATGAATTAGTACTGTTATTCCCGTCGTTAAAAGTTTTTGCTGTTAAGTATAATTAGTGTTGTTGGTTATACTTAATACTGCTGAGTTAATACTGTTAGTTATACTTAATATTGTTAGACATAATTAATACTGTGGTAATTGTAAAAATGGCTATGGCTTGTGTTTTCTTGGTTTTTGGACTAACATTTTGCAGAAAAAGCAAAGAAAAGTGTTAGATTGATAATGGAAAAGCTAATTATTAGAGAAAATAGACAGAGAGTTGGTGAGAATAAAAACAGAAAGAGAGATGTGTGGAATAAAAACAGACAAAGTGATTTGGTGAGTAAAAGAATTGAGAGAGTTAGTGAGAATAAAAACAAAAAGAAAGATGTGTGGAATAAAAACAGACATAGTGATTTGATGAGTAAAAGAATTGAGAGAAATGGTGAGTTGAAAAACAAAAAGAGAGTTGAATATATTAAAAACAGACAGACTGTTTGGAATAGAATTAGAGTTAATGCTGGTGACTCAAAGTTAATGTTGCTAGGCATAAACTTAATACTGCTGGTAAAAGTTAATGATGTTAGGCATAACTTACTACTGCTGGTAAAAGTTAATGCTGTTAGGCATAACTTACTACTGCTAGTGAAAGTTAATGCTGCTAGGCATAACTTACTACTGCTGGGTTACTACTGCTATTTGAAAGATAATGTTGTCAAGGGTATTTTCATAAATACTTTGATTAAAGGTTTCAATCACTCATTTAATCGATTTCATTCACTCATATACTCTCTAATCACAAACCCTAACTCAATTTCATCATTAATCATCGAAACCCAACACAATGACGACCCTAAAGTTTGCTAATACTCATAACATGGTTGCATTTTTGGTTAAACCCGCTGAAAGTGAAGGGTTTGAACAGATTGTGGATTTTCTTAATGCACACACTATAAAGTATGCACTAACGATCAATCCTACAATATATACTTCATGCATTGAACAATTCTGGGCTACTGTCAAGGCAAAAATTATCAATGGGAAAGTACAGTTACAAGCCCTAGTGGATGGAAAGAAGATCATCATTACTAAGTCGATTGTAAGAAGAGATCTTCAAATAGAAGATGCTGAAGGTGTTGATTGTCTACCCAATGCTACCATCTTTGAACAACTTACATTAATGAGGTATGAGAAAATTTCACAGAAGCTTACTTTCTATAAGGCATTCTTTTCCCCACAATGGAAATTCCTTATTCATACTATTCTACAATGCCTAAGTTCTAAGACTACTGCATGGAATAAATTTAGTAGTACTATGGCTTCTGCAATTATCTGTTTAGCTACAAACCAGAAGTTTAACTTTTTAAAATACATTTTTGAAAGTATGGTGAATAACTTAGATAATGTAGGTAAATTTTTTATATATCCAAGGTTTATACAAGTGTTTGTGAATCAATAACTTGATGGCTTGCCAAGTCACAAGAGGATTTATGTTACACCCTCTCACACTAAGAAGATATTTAGGAATATGAAAAGGGTATGTAAAGGATTTTCTGGTAGTCACACCTTTATTTCCAACCATGGTGGTGCACAATCAAGAAGAAATGGGCAAAGGTTCAGCAATGCCAACTGATCCCCATCACACACCCACCATTATTCAACCAACAACATCTCAACCATAAAAGACTTAAAAACCTAGGAGGCCAAAGAGAAAGGACACTGAGGTACCTCAGCCTAGTGGTCTTACAACCAATGTAGCAGATGAGGCTATCAATAAGGAGATGGATGACAGTTTGGTGAGGGTTGCCACCACTGCTTCTAGCTTAAAAGTAGAGTAGGACAGTGGTAACATAGATAAGACCCAATCTAAGGTAACACCTAATAAACCAAGTTCCCCAGGAACTAGTTCAGGTGGAGGTCCCAGGCCCCAAGAAACCATGGGGGATACAATTACTCAGACTAGGTCTGAGAATGTATCTAAACTTTCCAATGATCCACTATTCGCAAGAGGTAACACACTTTGAAGTGGCGAGGATAGTCTGAAACTTCAAGAATTGATGGCATTATGTACAACTTTACAATCAAGAGTTCTTACTTTGGATACTACAAAGACCACTTAAGCTAATGAGATTGCAGGTTTGAAAAGGAGAGTCAAGAAGCTAGAGAGGAGGAATAAGTCAAGAACTCATGGGCTTAAAAGATTATACAAGGTTGGTTCATCTAGAAGAGTGGAATCCTCTGATAAAGAAGGTTTAGGTGAGGAGGATGCATCCAAACATGGGAGGATAACTGATATTGATGCTAATAAATACATTTACTTGGTCAGTGATCACACTGATGAAGATATGTTTGGTGTTAATGACTTAGATGGTGATGAGGTGATTGTTGAAAATGTAGATGTTGTTAAAATTGATGTGGAAAGAAGAAGTGTGGTTGAAGAAGTTACCGTTGTTATTGAAAAAGCTAAGTTGGTTAGTGTTGTTGAAGAAACAGTTAATGATGTTGGTACAACAATTAGTACTGCCATTACAATTCTAGTTAGTGCTGCTACAACTACAACTACAACAACTACAACAGTTAGTGATGTTGAAATTACTTTGGCTCAAGCACTGGCAGAGTTAAAAAGTGCTGCTAGCACAAGACCTAAGGTTAAAGGGATTGTTATTCATGAACAGGAGCAAGCACCTACACCAACTGTTTCTTCACAAGAACCATCACTGGTCAAGGTTCAAGACAAGGGTAAAGGCAAAATGGTTGAACCAGAACCTGTGAAGAAAATGTCTAAGAAAGATCTACTCATGCTTGATGAAGAACTTGCCTTCAAGCTACAAGCTGAAGAAGAAAAAGAAGAAGAAAGGCTTGCCAGAGAAAAAGCTTAACAAATTGAAGAAGTCAACATAGCTTGGGATGATGTTCAGGTTAAAATTGAAGCTGATTATCAGTTGGCTCAAAGACTGCAAGCTCAAGAGCAAGAAAAATTGACTGATGAAGAAAAGGCAAGATTATTTATACAATTCTTAAAGCAAAGAAGAAAACATTTTGCAGCTAAGAGAGCATAAGAGAAGAGGAATAGACCACCAACAAGAGCTCAACAAAGGAGTATCATGTGTACTTATCTAAAAAACATGGAAGGATGGAAGCCCAAAAGTTTGAAGAACAAGTCCTTTGCCAATATTCAAGAATTGTTTAACAAATCAATGAAAAGGGTAAATACCTTTGTTGACTTCAGGACTGAGTTGGTGAAAGAGAGTTCCAAGAAGGCAGAAACAGAGCTGGAAGAGAACAAGAAAGCCAAAGCAGAAGTGATAGAAGGTAGTTCTAAAAGAGCAGGAGAATATTTGGAATAAGAAAGTATTAAGAAGAAGAAGGTGGATGAGGATAAAGAGATAGCAGAGCTTTAAAGTCTAATATAAATTGTTCCTGATGAAGAGGGAGTAGCAATTGATGCTATTCATTTGGCTACTAAGCCTCCAACTATTGTTGACTGGAAGATCCATAAAGAAGGAAAAAACAGCTACTATCAAATAATAAGAGCTGATGGAAGTTCAAAGATGTACAGGGTCTTTAGTCAAATGCTTAAAAGTTTTAACAGGCAAGATTTAAAAGACTTGTACAAATTGGTAAAAGCTAAATATGGATCAACAAGGATAGTGGAAGACTTAGATTTGATTTTATATGGAGATTTGAAGACAATGTTTGATCCACATGTTGAAGACAGAGTCTGGAGGAATCAATAGGATTACAGAGTGTTGGATTGGAAAATATATGATTCCTGTGGAGTTCATTCATTGAAGATGCAACATGTGTACATTCATATGCTGGTAGAAAAGAGATATCCCCTTACACCTCTTAAGGGGGTAAGACTGTGATAACCGGTGATTTTTTCTAAGTTGTAGTGTTTTATAATACTATGACTTTATATTTTCATATTACTATCTCATTGAAATTCTATAGCACAACTCAGATTTTGACTTTTATTGACTTTTACTGTACGTAAAATAGTTATGAAGTAACCGGTGTCAACAAACAATTTTCTACAATAATAAATCATTTTTATTTTAAATTATCACTTTTAAGCATTTACGTTTTGCATTGGTCATTTACCAGGAAATCTTCCCGCGCGTAACGAAAAACGTAAACAACGCGTCCCGACACCTCAAATTTATGTCTATACTAAATTAAACATTTTAAATATAAATTATTTCCTTTGATATTTTTAAGACTACTAAACTTATTTATAACGCTAACTTAAAAACATGAACCTTTGAGATTTCGTTTACTTGTGAACTAAGCACATTACAAGTCTCGACATGAGTCTAAAAATCACAAATAGGATGTCCTTTTTGGTCCCCATTTGGACCGACCCCCTTGGAGACACAATTGCAAAAAATGTGGATCTTGTGGTGTACATATTGTCCATTACCTTCATTTTAAACCCACACACTAAAACACATAAAAAACACTCTCTTCTCCCTTTCTTTCCTTGTGTCAGACGAGCACAACCACACACAAAAACCATACATTTTTCATCTTGTTTCAAGAATATGGAAGCTTGTTACACTCGGGTTAGGTTCTAATGATCATTTGGGTAAATAAACAACGTTTAGGTTGTCTCCTCCTAAAACCCTCTTTTTGTAAGTTAACTATTTCTTAATAACGAGGCAGGAATACACCCGTGCGTTGCACTGGGTTTGGTTTTGTAAAAAATCAAACTATTAAATTAACACACTAATTTATTGAGCCAATCTTGTTTCTCAACGTTTGTTCCAAACCCACAATTTAACCTCCAAATCATGTCGCCTATTTAAGTTTTCTTTCAACTACATTTTGCGTTCATACCCGTACGAATCTATGAGTGTAGTAGGGTGATATCAGCGGGGGAACACATATAACTAATGTATACTATTAACCTTCTTAGAACACTGCATTAGAAGACTTGCTCACTCTATTGAAGTGGAATCCAACAAGAGGTATTCTACTCCTGGGACAACAATTAATATTGTGTTTATTAAAGGTACTTGCTATATATTTTTGAGGAAAACAATAATACTTAATATTGTCAAATTAAAGCAAAAATACAAGAATATGAGAGAAATAAAATATGTACATTATGCATTAGAGGCCACGGTACGGTAGTTTTTTTTGGCATTTTGGCACAAAAACGTCACGTGAAAACGCCATGGCCACAACAGACTTCGTGTTTTTGTGTCTCGTGCCAATATAACCAGCCGAGATGGTCGTGCGAAAACACCTCATGAAAACGCGAGGACCACAACAGACTTGCGTTTTCATGCAATAATTTTTTTTTTTGAAATTTGAAATTGAAGATGGAAGGCAACGGCTAGAAATATTAATGGCTACAAAACTAGCTGTTTTTTTCTTCATTTTTGACCCATTTTCACACTTTAAAAACCAAACACATCTACCACTTTATACCATACTTTCTTAAAACTTCTATCTTTTTATACCATCCCTTCCAATCATATAACACTTCACCAAAATAAATCCCAACCAATGGATAAACAACTACTTCAACGAGCTACAAATACCGAATACGCAATTACCTAATTCTTTCTCTTCGTCTAATCCAAATACTTCATCATCCGCAAACTCCATCACCTCTAATACCAATCAAATTCCGGCATGCCCTAATATACCAAACCTATTTGCCAACATCCAAGCCCCATCTCCAAACCCATTCATTAATTGTACTCCCGAGCAATTTTCTACATGGTTTTCACAAACGCAATCTTCTCAACAATTCCAACAATCACAACAATTCCAAAAATCTCAACAATGTCCTCAACATTCGTTGGGTTTTTCAAGTAACACCAACAATCGAATGAACCTGACGAGGGCGGCCCGTCACACAAACAAGGCCGAAAAAAATCCTGGCCAGAAAAATACGAGTCAAAAAATGATAATCGAGAAAGAAAAACCGACCGCACCTTTTGGACTCAAGACTAGGAACAACTTTTGGCGGAATGTTTCATAGAAATATCTAAAGATCCAAAAAATAGGAATGACCAAGCGAGAGATACTTTTTGGTACAAAATTCTCAACGTATACAACGAGCGAGTCGAGGAAAATGGTTGGAAGGTGCGAAACAAAAATATGTTGACGGGTAAGTAGACGTCAATGAATCGAGATGTACAAAAGTTTAACTCGTGTTAGGAACATGAAAGTGTCGGTCACTTCCATAGATAACAGTCGTTAGCTCGTTAAGTAATTTTTGGAAACTTACATAGTTAGTTAGCTAAAAGCCCATGGATAAACCCATGAAGGCCCAAGCCCACGATCCATTGTAAGTATATAAATACCTCTCCATGCCTTGAAGAGGTGGTTGGTTAGTTGTATTTTTCACATAGTTAATGCATTTCTTTTCTTTTGCTTTCTCTCACTAGAAATACTTCCTTCCTTCCTACTTTCTTTCTTTAATTCTTGTTGTTAAAGATTACTCATATTCTTCAGTTGGTATCAAGAGCCATGGAGTGGTGTGTTTAGTTTTTGTGTTTATTTTTTTGGTTCTTGTGTTCTTGCAAAAAAAATCGTCCTTTATCTTTATTTTTTTCTTGTTTTCGAAGCTATTGTGTACAATAAAAGATCATTTACCTTGGTAAATTTGACCTGGTATCTTTAGGATATAGGTGTACAAGCTTTGAATCTAGAAAATATCATTTTTGGCCATCTTTGTGTTCGAAAACTTTAGAAAGAACAAAATCTTGATTTAAAATTTTTCGGCTTAAAAACCTTAAAGTTCTCATTTTTCTTGTTCTTATAGGTTTAGTAACACTAGTTGTACAATTATTTTTGCAAAACAACCATCAAAAAGGTGTCTTTTTGTGTTTTAAAATTTTTAGGTTTTGAAATAGTATAAGTCAAACAACTGAAGTCGAACAACTGAAGTCGAACAACTGAACCGAACAACTGATTGTAGTCAAAACCGAACAACTAATTATAGTTGAAACCGAACAACTGAGTGTAGTTGAAACCGAACAACTGAAGTTTTCAAATTATACGGTTTATTTCTTTGACTCGTAAAATCCCGTGAAACATTAACTTGTTTTTCCCGGTTTTGTCAAGAATTATAAAATCCCGTATAGTTTCAAGAAATTAAAACACTTAAAAGACAACTTAATCAAACACAATTTCTGTCTACCACCGTTCGATCAAACAGTAATCTATTAACAAATAAATTTCTCAATGACGACTCTTGCTGACAAAGCGATTCTTTCAGGTGCTGACAATCATCCACCTATGTTGCAAAAGGATATGTATGATTCTTGGAAAAGAAGAATGGAGCTATACATGATGAATAGACAACATGGACGAATGATCCTTGAATCCGTTGAAAATGGTCCACTCATCTGGCCTTCAATTAAGGAAAATGGAGTGACTAGACCAAAGAAATATTATGGGTTATCTGCTACGGAAGCAATTCAAGCTGATTGTGATATCAAGGAAACAAATATCATTCTCCAAGGATTACCACCAGAAGTCTATGCATTAGTTAGCAATCATAAAGTTGCCAAGGAACTTTGGGAAAGAATTCGACTTCTCATGTAAGGAACTTCATTGACAAAATAGGAAAGAGAGTGTAAGCTTTATGATGAATTCGATAAGTTTGCTTATAAGAAGGGGGAAACACTACGTGATCTCTACTTGAGATTTTAACTACTACTCAATGACATAAACATCTACAATATGAAACTGGAACAATTTTAAGTGAACACCAAATTTTTGAATACTCTTCCTCCCGAGTGGAGAAAATTTATGACAGATGTCAAACTGGTTCAGGATTTGCAGACAACTAACATTGATCAGCTTCATGCTTACTTGGGACAACATTTATTTCATGCAAATGAGGTTCGTTTAATGCATGAACATAACTCAGATCCGCTTGCTTTGGTTGCAACCCATCAGATGATCAAGTCTCCTTATCAAACTCATTAAAACTCATACCAAAACACTTAATTTCAACCACAAGTTTCACCTTATCAGTCTCTACAGTATGTATCACCTTATCAGTCTTAACAATGCTTAACTCATCAATCATCAACACCTCTTTCAATCACTTATCCATCCAACGATTATCAATCATTCGTTCACCATAACGTTTATTCTCCATCATCATCCATCCCTCAATTGGAATATGCTCCCACAGTTAACCAACAACCTGAATTTTCCTAACCAGACTCGGATCTAATTGTTCTAGTATTCTAGAAAGGTGATGATCCCATTGATGCCATCAATCACATGATGTCTTTCTTGATTGTTGTTGTCACTTTCCGCTACCCCACTACCAATAATCAGTTGAGGAATTCGTCAAACCCTAGGCAACAAGCTACCATTAATGATAGGAGAGTGACCTTATAACCAATTCAAGGGAGACAAATTTTGCTACAGGTACTGCAAGGACCTAAACTCCAAGAGCAAGTGGAAGCAATTTTAGGAAACAAAGGACTGTTATTTGTTATAACTGCAAAGGGGAAGGACACATGTCCAAACAGTGCACTAAACCAAAGATAAAATAGGATGATTCGTGGTTTAAGGATAAAGTGTTGCTGGTATAAGCTCAAGAAAATGGTCAAATTCTACATAAGGAGGAACTAGCATTTTTAGCAGATCCAAGAATTGCAGAAGGTCAAGCCACATAGACTGTCATTACTCATAATGCTGATTATCAAGCTGATCTTTTGGATGCATATGACTTTAATTGTGATGAACTCAACACTGCCAAAGTTGCTCTCATGGAAAATTTATCTCATTATGGTTCAGATGCTCTCGCTGAGGTACATAATCATGATAATGTGAATAACAATATGATTAATCAAGCTGTGCATATGATGCAGTCTTCTGAACAATCTAATGTTGTGAACCATTCAAAGACTGAAATAATTAGTGATAGCAATATCATTCCTTATTCTCAGTACGTGATTGAATCACAACAGGAAACTGTTCAGAATTCTAACTCTTCTGCACAATAAGATGCACTAATATTATTTGTGATTAAACAACTGAAAACCCAAGTAGTTAATTGTACCAAGATAAATTTGGAGAATAAAAGTGTTAATGATACTTTAACTGCTGAGCTTGAAAGATATAAGGAACAAGTTAAAGTTTTGAAAGAAGGACAAAATGTTGATTTAAGGAGTAAGTAATGATAACGTTTCAGATTAAGTGCACAGTTCTGATAGAGATTGATCGGTCTTAAAACGAACTCTTTCTGAAAGTTAAAAAGAAAAGGAATGTTTTAATGCAAAGCAGTTACTATTCTAAAAAATGATTTTAAGAAAGAGAATCCTGAGAACACGAAGAGAGATTACGTTAGAAAAAAAATCAAATTAGCTAGATATATTGTTTTAAAAGAGATCAATTTGCACAAACTTCACATGTTGACAAAACCTAAGTTTTTTCTTGATCACTACCACTAAACAGCTCTAGGTTTTCAAAATCCTTTCTTTCTAAAGAATGCTCAGCCAGTTAGAAACCAAAGCATTTTTGATGGTAATGTCATTAAGAATTACATGTGCTATTGTGATTTCCTGACTCCGATAGAGACCATAATGCTCTTGCTGAAGAGAGTCGTTTAAAAATGATTTTAAAACAAAAGGATCCTATGATGTTAGAAAAGAAAGTCAATACTACACCAGTCGACTATGCTGTTTTTAACCAACTTTATCAAGATTTTGAAACACGATTTGTTCCACAAACTGAATTATCTGCTGAATAAGCCTTTTGGTCTTAGAATTATGTAAATCCTCCAGATCCCACTCTTTCTGGTAGACCCACCAAAGTTGAGGTTCCAAAAGAACTTCCTAAAGTCAGCATGGTTAATACGAGTTTGAAGAAACTTAAACACCATCTTGCTGGTTTTGACGTGGTTGTCAAAGAAAGAACCATGGCCACAGCCATCACTGAGGGCTCGTGGGGTTTGAACATACAAAAGCTTGTTTTAGGGATGAAATAATTCCATTTGTAAAAGCTCTGAAGGACTTGTTCAACACATTCGATCAATATTTGATTGATGAACTTTTTAAAGTCCAAACTGTCTTTCATCAAATGGAACAGGCTGTGGAACAATATCGTTTAGAGTAAAAAACATTTGAAGTTAAATTGAATCAAGTTTTGAACGAAAACGAACGACTCTTGAAACAAGTTATTAACAAAGATATTGTGAACATAATTATGAATTCTTCTGTAGATAATGCTTCTGTGAATGTGTATGAATGTGAAAAGTGTCTAAAACTTGAGACTGAGCTTCTCAACAAAGAGGATTTCGTTGAAAAAGAGATTTACGATAAACTGTTCAAAAGTTTTACCACTCTTGAAAAACATTGCATCTCTTTAGAAGTTGATACTCAACTTAATCAGGAAATTTTTCAAAGGGACAATTCTGTTTCAAATCAAAGTGCTCCAAGTTTTGATCAATTGTTTGAATTAAATGAATTGAAAGCTTAGTCCTAAGAGAAAGACACAGTCATAAAGAAGTTGAAAGAGAGAATTAAATCTCTAAGTGGAAAATTGAATGAGGATAAGATTAAAAATAACTTAGAGGAGATTGAAACAATAAATATTGAATTGGATCATAGGGTGTCAAAGCTTATTGCTGAGAATGAGCATTTGAAACAGACCTATAAGCAACTTTATGACTCGATTAAACCAGCACGTATTCGATCCAAAGAACAATGTGATGGATTAATTAATCAAGTTAATCTAAAGTCTGTGGAAATCTCTGATTTAAATGCTCGTCTTCAGGAAAAAGTTTTGGTAATTACAGCTCTCAAGGATGAATTAAGGAAACTTAAAGGAAAAGCTCTAGTTGATAATGCGGTTACGAAACACACTATTGATCCAGAGATGCTTAAGAATGATGTGGAACCAATAACCCCAAAATTGTTGAATAATAGGACAGCTCACTCTGCCTATATTAAGCACACTCAGGAAGAAGCTGCAGTTCTTAGGGATCTAGTAGAACATGTTAAAGCTAATTATCCACTAGATCATCCCTTAGAATCTGCCTGTAGGTATACTAAACGAATTCAGGATTTGCTTACAAACATCAGTAAAACCTGCCCTAGTATCAACAATTCTGGTGAAAAATTAGTGGCTGTGACCCCAAAGAACAAGGACAAAAGAGTTAGATTCACTGAGCCTGTCACATCCTCAGGAAACACAAACACAAAAACAGCTTCTTCATCGAACTTAGTTTCTAACAAACCTATGTTGTCTTCTACATGAGTAAAACCGTCTACTAGTGCTAGCAGATCACAACCTTCAGGCAATACAAAGAAAGATAAGATTCAGCAAACACCAAGTAGTACTCAGAAGAATAAAGTAGAAGCCCACCCTAGGAAAGTTAAATCTAGTTTGAAAAATAAAGACTGTGTTGTTGCACCTAAAGGAACTGCTAATGTGCAGCATTCCAAGCTTAATGCGAATTCTGAACTTAAATGTGTTAAGTGTAATGGTTGCATGCTTTATGATAATCATGATTTGTGTGTTCTTGATTTTATCAATAATGTGAATGTACGTGTAAAATCTAAATCTGCTAAGAAAAATTCAAAGAGAAAAGTTTGGAAACCAACAGGAAAGGTGTTTACAAATATTATATATATCTAGAGACCTACTGGTCGGACCTTCACTATAGTAGGAAATGAGTGCCCTTTAACTAGGATTACCACAACTACTGAAGTACCCCTTAGGAAACCAACTGCTCTAAATAATGAAACACCTAAACCTATCGTAACATTGGTTTACTCACGGAAACCTAGAAAATCTAAAACTAATGTTTCTGTTAGCAAATCTATGTTTCTGAAATCTGTACCTGCTAACAAAAAGGAACCCAGTCAATCTTAGGGATCCATTGTTTCCGATGTTCCATCTTCCTCTCTTGATGAATGCAGGTCGTCCAAATTGTTCTCTGGTATTTGGACTCCGGCTACTCCAAGCATATGAGCGGAGATCGCTCTCAGCTCACCAATTTCGTCAATAAATTTTTGGGTACAATCAAATTCGAAAATGATTACGTGGCAAAGATATTGGGATATGGTGATTATCAGATTGGGAATGTTACGATATCAAGGGTTTACTACGTAGAGGGACTTGGACACAGCTTATTCTCCGTCGGGCAATTCTGTGATTCGAACCTTGAAGTTGCTTTTCGTCAACACACCTGCTTCATTCGTAATCTAGAAGGTGTTGATCTATTGAGTGGATCTCGAGGTAACAATCTGTATACTTTATCTCTTGGAGATATGACGGCGTCCTCTCCTATATGTCTCTTGTCAAAGGCCTCAAAGACTAAGTTCTGGCTATGACACCGACGTCTGTCTCATCTGAACTTTGGTGCAATCAACCATTTAGCAAGACATGGTCTTGTTCGAGGTCTCCCTAAGCTAAAGTTTTAAAAGGATCATCTGTGTTCTGCATATGCAATGGGCAAAAGCAAAAAGAAACCGCACAAACCTAAATCTGAAGACACCAACCAAGAAAAACTCTATCTTTTGCACATGGATCTTTGTGGACCAATGCGTGTCGCAAGTGTTAATGGAAAGAAGTACATCCTCGCCATTGTCGATGATTACTCTCGATTTACATGGGTTAAGTGCTTAAGGTCAAAAGATGAAGCTCCAGATTTCATAATCAAGTTTCTCAAGATGATCCAAGTGAGGCTTAAAGTATCTGTCCGACGAATCAGAACAGATAATGGAACTGAATTTGTTAATCAAACTTTGCATGAATATTATGAAAAGGTTGGCACCTCTCATGAAACATCTATTGCTCGCTCTCCACAGCAAAATAGTGTCGTTGAAAGACGTAATCGTACGCTAATTGAAGCTGTCCGCACAATGTTGATTTATGCAATAGCTCCGTTATTCTTATGGGCAGAAGCAGTTGCTCTCGCATGTTACACCCAAAATCATTCCATCGTATGTCTTCGTCACGGCAAAACACCATATGAGCTTTTACATGACAAACTTCCCGACTTATCGTTCTTCCATGTTATTGGTGCACTCTGCTATCCGACAAATGATAGTGAGAACTTGGGTAAGTTACAACCGAAGGCTGATATTGGTATATTCATTGGCTATGCACCCACAAAGAAAGCATTTAGAATTTACAACCGACGTACCAGACGTATTATCAAAACAATTCATGTAGACTTTGATGAGTTGACTGCGATGGCATCTGAACACAGCAGTTCAAGACCCGCGCTTCATGAAATGACTCCTGCAACAATCAGTTTAGGACTCGTACCAAACCCTCCTCCCTCAACACCGTTTGTACCACCTTCGAGAAGTGATTGGGATCTTTTGTTTTAATCGTTGTTTGATGAATTACTCACCCCTCCACCAAGTGTTGATCACCCAGCCCCTGAAGTCATTGCTCCAATTGATGAAGTAGTTGCTCCAGTTTCCACTGTATCAACCGGTTCACCTTCCTCAACAATAGTTGACCAAGATGCACCATCACCTAGTAACTCTCAAACAACACCCGAAACTCAATCTCCTATCCTTCCTAACGACGTTGAAGAAGACAATCATGATTTAGATGTTTCACACATGAATAACGATCCGTTCTTGGTATTACAATTCTAGAAAACGATTCTGGAGCATCTTCTTCGGATGTTATTCCTATTGTTGTGCAAACTACTGCTCCAAACTCAGAACACGTTACCAAATGGACCAAGGATCATCCTTTATATAACATTATATGTGAACTCGAAAGACCTGTTTCCATAAGACTCCAACTCTATGAACAAGCTTTATTTTGTTACTACGATGCCTTTCTCACATCAGTTGAACCAAAGAACTATAAAGACGCATTAACTCAAGCATGTTGGATTGAAGCAATGCAAGAGGAGTTACATGAATTCGATCGTCTTGAAGTCTGGGAACTCGTTCCACGTCCAGATAAAGTGATGATTATTACTTTAAAATGGATTTATAAGGTGAAACTTGATGAAATGGGAGGAATTCTAAAGAACAAGGCTCGCTTGGTTGCTCGTGGTTACCGTCAAGAAGAGGGAATTGATTTTGAGGAATCCTTTGCTCTAGTGGCTAGACTTGATGCTATTCGAATTTTCCTCGCATATGCTGCTCACATGAATATGATCGTCTACCAAATGGATGTTAAGACGGCATTCTTGAACGGCATTCTGCGCGAAGAAGTTTATGTCAGCCAACCGGACGGGTTTGTGGATCAAGACAATCTGAATCATGTGTATAAGCTTAAGAAGGCTCTCTATGGGTTGAAACAAGCTCCTCGCGCGTGGTACGATCTATTGTCGAAGTTTCTACTCTCTCAGGAATTCTCTAAAGGAACCGTGGATCCCACATTGTTCATCAGAAGACAAGGCAAAGATATTCTCCTGGTACAAATCTATGTTGATGATATAATCTTTGCGTCTACTACACCTGAATTATGTGACCAATTTTCCAAAATAATGTTTTCTCAGTTTAAGATGTCGATGATGGGCAAAATATCATTTTTCTTAAGACTACAGATTTCACAAAGTCCTAGAGGCATCTTTATAAACCAGTCTAAATATGCTCTCGAATCTTTGAAAAAATACGATATAAAATCTAGTGACCCCGTGGAAAAACTCCCCAATGTGGAGAAATCCAAACCAGAATGAAGATACACAAGGTATAAAAAAAAAAAAAAAAAAAAAAAAAAAAAAAAAAAATAAAAAAAAAAAAAAAAAAAAAGAAAACACAAAAAAAAAATAAAAAAAAAAAAAAAAAAAAAAAAAAAAAAAAAAAAAAAAAAAAAAAAAAAAAAAAAAAAAAAAAAAAAAAAAAAAAAAAAAACAAAAAAACAAAAAAAAAAAAAAAAAAAAGAAAGCGTAGATACTACACACTATCATGGAATGATTGGCACCCTTATGTATCTTACAACCACTAGACCGGACCTAACATTTGCTGTATGCATGTGTTCCCGGTATCAAGCAAAGCCTACCAAAAAGACCCTCCATGCTATAAAAATAATCTTTAAATACCGAAGAGGTACCGTAAATTGGGGACTGTGGTATCCAAAGGATTCTTCTATTGCTCTAACAGCTTATGTAGACGCTGATCACGCGGGTTGCCAAGATACTAGACGAAGTACATCTGGAAGTATGCAATTATTAGGAGACAGACTTATTAGCTGGTCATCAAAAAGGTAGAAAAGCGTTGTGATATCCAGTACGGAAGCTGAATATATTGCTATGTCTGGCTGTTTCTTAAATCCTTTGGATGAGATCACAGCTTACCGACTATGGCCTTGGATTCAATAAAATTCCAATGTACTATGATAACAAAAGCGCATTGCCTTATGCTGCAACAATGTTCAACATTCTCGATCAAAGCATATAGACATCAGATTCCACTTTATAAAAGATCAAGTTGAGAATGGAGTAGTAGAACTTTACTTTGTCAACACGGAGTATCAACTAGCGGACATCTTCACTAAAGCCTTATGCATAGAAAGAATTGAATTTCTTATCAACAAGCTAGGAATCCGAAGTTTTACGCCGAAAACTCTAAAACAATTGGCAGATGAAGCTTGTTGGGAATTTTAGAATTCATGAAGGACTGACATGTGAAAGATAAAGGACTTAAATTTTACGAGTTGCACAAGAAGGAAACAAGACCAAGATATGCTAAAGAAGGAAACAAGATCAAGATTAATGTTGATTGAAATTAACATTAATGTTGAAGATATAGATTAGTCAAACATTAATGTGATGATTAATGTTAATTAATTGATTAGTCAAACATTAATGTGATGATTAATGTTAATTAATTGATTAGTCAAACATTAATGTGATGATTAATGTTAATTAATTAGTTTCCTAATTGTATTATGTTTTCTTTTGAAACAATAGGGACCAAATTGTTATTTTCACAAGTGTAAACTCTAATCCCTCTAGTATATAAAGAGGGGTAGGGGTCTTAGTTTAGGGGACCTTTTCTTCACTCACATACACACGTGTAGTTTACACACATTTCCACCATTGTTGTAGCTTCAAGGTTGTAAAACCCCATCACTATTTTAGAGTGATCGTATTAATATATTGAGGCTTGTTTTGTTTACTTGTTCTTATAAGATATAAAGACTAGTTTCCGCATAGTCTTTGTATTGATCATTGCTTCAAAGATCTTTCGATAATTTGAGTCTTTGTATTAATATATGTTTTACAAGTGGTATCAAAGCCTCGTTGAGAAGCTTTGATTGAGAAGAACACATTTCTACACATTTGGTGGTAGTGAAGAAGAAATGGCGTGCATGAACTTACAGGTACAAAACTGTCCTCTTGGTTGTGAGTCTAAAATTAATGATCTTAACAAACTTAATGATAATCTTGATAGACTTTATAATGATTGTTATATTAAAGTTCAAGCATATCAGAAGCTGTTAAAAACATAAATCACAACGAGCATGCTAATCAAAATAATCAGTTTAGCCTATGGAGGAAACGACATAGGTTTTTGCAAGAGATTCGAAAATACAATCTAATGAGTTAAAATATTCTTGAAAAAAATCAATGCTAAGATAAAAAATGGAAAAACAAGATTTGCAAGCTAAATTAGATCTAACTCTTTGTCCAGTTGAATAAAGGAAAGAACATCTTCTAAAAACTTACTAAAGATGATAGATAAGTCTATGTTGGAGTGCCATCAAAAGTCTAGGTTTGGATACAAGATTATACAGGGCCAAATAAATTTTATTATCCTGAAATGCAAATTATTTTTGACAGCAAACTAAGAAGCGGATGATAAAGACACTTTATTATCAAGGAACATGTTAGGTTTTGTCAAGAAGGAGGAATGAATCTGTTCCCCACCCCATCACTGGGATTTTCACACCTCACTCTCCTCTCCATTGATGATCAAAAATACATATGGTCAAAAGTCTTTGTGAGTCCATTCCTGCGAAGGAGTCTTTGCGCCTAAACCTGCTGTAATTGAACCTAAAACAAGTGAAAATGTCCGTTGTAAGTCTAAGTTAAGATGCTGAAACACCTGAGTTTTATTCCTCAATCTGTTTGTTCATATAAATAAAAATGTTAAGAAAACAGAAAACTTAGGAAAAACAATAGACTTCCTAGAGGTAATAAAAGAGGAAGGTATGTATGATGAAAAAAAGTTAGGAGATAATTTGAGTTCAAAAATAAAGCTTGCTATGTTTGTGGTAGTTTTGATCACTTGCAGCACACCTGTAAACATAAGAAAAAGATGAATAAACAAGAACAGGTTAAACCAATATGGAATAAGTCAAGACATGTGAATCACCAGAACTTTGTTCAAAAACCCTTTCATAAGAAAACATCTAATTACAAGAGATGTATTAACAAGAATGTTAAGGGTACAAATAAGTTCCATCTAAAACAAAAAACAAAGGTGAATCCGGTTAGGCCTAGCTAAGTGGGTTAGGAAACCGCAACAAGCTATTTTAGAACATGTATCCAAATCGTCTAGAGCATCAAAAGTTTAACCAGATTAATGAGTAATTGTTGATGCCTATGGAAATTCAAGTCATTCTCTGGCTTGTGACTTCCAAAAGCACTAATCCTTCTTGTAATCTATAAAAAAAAAGCTACACTTAAGGAGGCAAAACCAGTTGAGGGGATGCTTATTATGAGTGGTTTGTTTCTATTCTGAGAATGGTTTTTGGTGTTGGCTAACCACCACACACAAATGGTCACTCATTCACCATGCCCTTACAAGCATAAGAACTGGCTAGTCCACGACAAACGGCGGCTTGGTAAAAGACCTTTCAAATCCGTATGATGTTGCCAAGGTACCCAAAACCGGATGGTTATCACTCAAATTCTTTGTAATGGAAAAGAGCTAGTCCAAGCAAACGGCTCAATGGTAAAGACTTTCTGCAAATCCAGTTGATAGCTGAAGGGTTTGCTAAAAATCTATGGCCTTCACTCACCATGATCTTGTAACAAAAGTGGCTAGTCCAAGAAGGGTAACGACTCTTGGTAAAGACATCATAAAATCCGTTTAAGCTGGTAGTTCCAAAAAACTAACAACCCTTCAATGATTCACTTTCGAGTAATGAGGATAGTTTATACTTATTTAATTAATGATTCTTTGTACCTCTTTGCTTATCATGGTCCGTTGAGAAGACAAGCAATGGACATTGAAGTGTTTGGATATATCCTCCTGGTGCGATGCGCGCTATGAACGCGATGGAAACTTGAAGGTACGGAGCACGTTCAAGTTTAGGGAGTGATTGTTAGAATTTTAGAATTCATGAAGGACTGACATGTGAAAGATAAAGGACTTAAATTTTAACCGAGTTGCACAAGAAGGAAACAGTACCAAGATATGCTAAAGAAGGAAACAAGATCAAGATTAATGTTTGATGAAATTAACATTAATGTTGAAGATATAGATTAGTCAAACATTAATGTGAAGATTAAATGTAATTACGCGAGTGATTCTAGAATCCCAAACATTAATGTGATGAGAGACGACGTTAATTATTTAGTTTCTAATATCAGATTATGTTTTCTTTGAAACAATAGGGACCCAAATGTTATTTCACAAAGTGTAAACTCTAATCCCTCTAGTATATAAAGAGGTAGGGGTCCTTAGTTTAGGGGGACCTTTCTCACTCACATTCACAAACGTGTAGTTTACACACATTTTCCACCATATGTTGAGCTCAAGGTTGTACGACACCCCATCACTATTGTTTAGAGGATCGTATTAATAATTGAGCTTGTTTTGTTACTTGTTCTATAAGATATAAAGACAGTTTCCCGCATGTCTTTGTTTGATCATTGCTTGTCAAAGATCTTCGATCGTAGACACACAACAAATTAACATTAATCATCACATTAATGTTTGACTAATCAATTAATTAACATTAATCATCACATTAATGTTTGACTAATCTATATCTTCAACATTAATGTTAATTTCAATCAACATTAATCTTGATCTTGTTTCCTTCTTTAGCATATCTTGGTCTTGTTTCCTTCTTGTGCAACTCGTAAAATTTAAGTCCTTTATCTTTCACATGTCAGTCCTTCATGAATTCTAAAATTCCTAACAAAGCTGAAGAATAGTGGTGGTACCTATTCAAATATCATGTATCATATGTATATATATATATATATATATATATTAAAAACCATAAATACCAAAAATATTTTTCATTTTATAAAAACTTTTATAAAAACAAAATACAAAATTAAAAAATGAGAAAAATTAAAAAAGAGGTAATAATGGCATGTCTTCTGAAAATCGATAACATTTACGATCTTATAAATGTCATTCAATAATGATACGAGGCTGTAAATGAAGTTCGAGTAGAAGTTCCAAATGTTTTTAAAACATGCCAAAAATGGCTTGCTGTTATTTCAGATAGCAACCCGGTCATCATCTTAAAGGCAAGTATTCCGTCAAAAAGGAAACTTGACCTCATAACGGGAATTTATTCTCGGGCATGGTCTACTTTATGACCATGCAAAGGCTTGTATTTACTTTGCAACACAACCCGTGCTTCCTATATTCCTATAAGTGTACGTGTCAGTGCGCTTATGTGTTAAAATAAGAGAAATCTTATTTCATGGTGTTTGATTTTTTTTTCAAAAATAAAAACATTGCTTCATCCGAACTCAAACAACGACTACAGCTCTTTAAATAGAAAACGGATCATTGTTTGAGGGGGAGAAAATGTCAAATATCTTCTTCATAATAATGTGCTTTTAAGGAAGAAAAAGGTTTTTAAACAATAACGGAATATCATTCTTTAAGGAAAGTTAATTAAGTTTAGCTTATGTGTGCCTTATATGTTATGTGTTTATGCCTTTAGGGAGTAAATATGCAAATATAAGTTGTTAGGAATGCTAGTTAAAAACTTTAGGGACTATTTGTGCCGATTGTTAAACTTTTATTGCCTAATAAAACTTATAATTGATAAATGAAATGATAATGAAACTTCAGGGGGTGAATGTGTCAAAAACGTAAATTTTTTTATAACACACCCACCCCACCACCGTCACCTACACAGGCGTTTCCAACAACAAAATGAGCCACGAAAAAGGTATGGTTGCCGAGTGATAAAGCAACCCAACTGCCGAATCCAATATGCTTACAACAACAAAACAAAAAAAACCACGAAATCCACCCGAGGCGATTGATACCAATTGTAGGTTCCCGATTAATACTTCACTTCATAACACGAATCAATAACTAAGAAACTAGAGAGAGAGAGAGGATCGAAAAGAGAGAGAGAGAGAGAGAAGAGAGAGATGAGAGAAAAAAGATAGAAATTTAGATATTTGTGATTTCTTAGATATTTTTATATGAAAATATCTATATATATATCCCTACGACGCGTGGGATATTTAACTAGGACCCGGGCTCGGGTTTTGCTTGGGATTAAACCCGAAACATATACAATATTAGATTAACTATCGAGCCTGATTCCCGATAATATTTTATTACAACGTTAACTAAATAAAGACCGAAGCTCCATCGTAGAGTGACCGAGCTTCCTTGTTCGACTCAATAAATTGAGGCTAACAAAAGGTCATGATTGTGAAATTTATAAAATGAACCGAACAACTTGTTGTATCAAGGAACCGAATAACTTGTTGTGTTAAGGAACCAAACAACTCGCAGCATTAAGGAACCGAACAACTTTATAGTTATAAGGAAATGAACAACTCGTTGTTAGAAGGAACCGAACAACTCGTAGTATTAAGTAACCGAGCAACTTTATAGTTATAAGGAACCGAACAACTCGTTGTTAGAAGGAACTGAACAACTCGTAGTATTAAGGAACCAAACAACTTTATAGTTATAAGGAACCGAACAACTCATTTGTTAGAAGGAACCGAACAACTTAATGTTATAAGCAACCGAACAACATGTTGCCTTTAGGAACCGAACAACTCAGTTGCTAGTAGGAACCGAACAACTCAGTAGTTAGAAGGAACCGAACAACTCAGTAGTTAGAAGGAACCGAACAACTCAGTTGCTAGTAGGAACCGAACAACTCATTCTTTAAGAAACCGAACAACTTGTTCTCTTTAAGGAACCGAACAACTTTATTCTTTAAGGAACAGAACAACTAATTTATTAAGGAACCGAACAACAAGCTTTTCCTTAGAAATCAGTTTATGTTTCAAAGACCCAAAACACTTAAGATTAAATTTCCAATTTAAAAGGCAGTTTAATATCTTAATTAGGGAGTTAATTAAACTTGGTTAATTATACACTCTAAAACAAGTTAAGTTAGCTTAGTTGTCATGTTTTAAATGGATAGATCTTAATAAGTGCAAAAAAGTCTTAATGTTCTTAATTCCTAAGAAACGTTCACATCATAAATCAACTGTACATGCTCACTCAATAGGTCTCTATAGTATATTGTATAAAATTAGTTGTGCATAAACTGTATTGATCCTATCTTAGCAGAATCATAGATACAACAAAAGCACAGCTAAAGGCGTTGGATGACGATCTTGTCGCACCTGAAAACCGTCTTAAGATCGGAAAATGAATTCAACGTCTTAGCCCAACTCTCAAATCTAATGAACCAACCATTCAAGTGGCACTAGACTCTTTGAAGCTCACTCCTTTCTACAATGCATTTGATGTCTCAACTGATGTTCTTGAAATTTCCATGCAAGAATTTTGGGCTACTGTCACTAAACATCATTTCTCACTCTGTTTCAAGATGAATGGCAAAAGCCATACTGTTAATGTTGACAACTTCAGAGATATGCTCAAGATTTATCCTAAACTCCCAGGCCAGAAATTTGAAGATCCTTCATTTGAAGAAGAGATACTCTCTTTCATTAGTGATCTTGGACACACTAGTAAGATAAAGGTCTTATCTGATGTTAATGTTAATCACTTGCATCAACCATCGAGATCATTTGCTGCCATCATCAATAAGTGTCTCAGTGGAAAAACTACTACTCTGGAAAGTCTTTGCCTATCTCAAGCTCAAATCCTTTGGGGCATGTACCATAAGAAGAATGTAAACCATGCCTACCTTCTGTGGGAGGACTTTGTTTATCAAGTAGAGAACAAGAATGTCAAGAGGAGTAATGACATGTATTATCCACGCTTCACCAAATTCATTGTAGACTACTTCATGGCAAATGATCAGGCAATACCAAGGAGAAACAAAAGGTTTTGGCACTATGCCAGGGATGACCTCATGCTCACCACAATAAGAGTCATTTCTAAACATCAAGACACACATGTATATGACGCTATTCTCCCTCAGCACTTAACAAACCAAGACATGTTGGAGTCCAAAGCCTACAAGACTTACCGTGCTTATGCTACTGGTGAAAAGACTCCAAAACCAAAAACTACAAAGAAGAAAGCTGATTCTAAATCATCTCCCAAGACGAAGCCTACTCAATATTCTAAAGAAAAAAGAATCAAGACTTCTGCTAAGGGAGTTAAACCTGCCAAGAAGAAGCAATCAACAACAAAGTCAAAAGGTTTAACAGTGCTATCTGGGGTTGCTTTGACTGAAGCTGAACAGATAAAGATTGCTCTTGAAAGAATCAAGATACAACAACACAGCTCTTATGCCAGTGGTTCAGGTGCAGATGAAGGAACTGGTGTCACACCAAGGGTTCCTGATGTACCTTCTTATGATTCTGAGGCTGAGCAAATCTCTTAGAAGTCCAGTGACGAGGAAGATGATGATGAAGTAAACATGGGAAATGATAATGATGACGATGCTGATAATCAAGATGATGTTGGTCAGGAATATGATGAACAAGATGATGATAATCAAGATGATGATGATCAAGAACATGATGGTCAAGATGATGAAGAGCAAGATGATGTTAATGAGCAAACTGATTCAGACAACGATGGTGATGACTTTGTTCATCCCAAGCTTTCCACTCATGATGAAGAAGATAAAGAAGAAGAGGATTCAGATCCGAGGGTTCATACACCTTCTAATTATGAATCCACTGATGATGAAGAAAGTGATGAAGAAATACAAGGTGCGAATGTTGAGGGAGAAGAAATGGATGAAGAGGAGACAAATGAAGAGGACGAAGCGAATGAATTATACAGGGACGTGAACGTCAATCTGGAGGGAAGAGATACTGAAATGACAGATGCTCCACGCACTATCGTTCAAACTACTCAAGTAATAGAAGACACTCATACCGGTCAATCCTGAAGCTCAACAATAGAGTTCTTTTGTGTCATCTGGCTTCATTTCTAACATGCTCAACCCAATCCAGATACAGGTATTAACTCTATATTTAATCTTAACACTGAGTCAACTTTACTGATAGATGTTCCTGTTACTACTATTGCCGAGCCACATCTTTTGTCTATGACAAATCTTCCTTCACCTACCACACCTCTCATCATACATCTGCAACAAACACCAATTCCTACACCAGCAACTGCTCCAAGCTCCTCCCTATAAGATCTTCCCAACTTTGGCTCTTTATTCGGGTTTGACCATAGACTAAAAACTTTGGAAACCGATTTCTATGAACTCAAGCAAACAAACCAATTTGCTGCTGTAGTTTCTTCAATTCCTGGCATTGTTGATGCGTACCTTGCCAACAAGATACATGAAACCATCAAAACAGCTATTCAGTTACAATCCAAAAGACTCATAGATGAAGCCCAAGCTGAAAATGCAGACTTCATCAATAAACGTGATGATAACATTAAAAAAATAATCAAGGATCAAGTCAAGGAACAAGTTAAAACACAAGTCTCCAAGATCTTGTTGAAAATTGAGAAGACTGTAAATGAACAACTCGAAGCAGAGGTTCTGACTCATTCATCCAATGAATCTAAGAAATCTCATGTCGTAGCCGCAACCTATCTAAACTAGAACTAAAAAATATTCTCATAGATAAGATGGAGAGCAATAAGTCAATCCACAGATCTGATGCACAAAAGAATCTCTATAAAGCATTGGTTAACGCTTACGAAAGTGACAAACTTATACTTGACACATATGGAGAAACTGTTTCATTTAAAAGACATCGAGATGAAGACGATAAAGACGAAGAACCCTCCGCTGGATCAAACTGGGGGTCTAAGAGAAGAAGAGCAAGAAAAGAACCAGAGTCAACCAGTGTACCAAAGGAAAAGACATCCAAGACAACTAGCAAGTCAACTAAAGGGTCCAAATCTCAGCACAAGTCTGTTGACGAGTCTGCTCAAGCAGAGGAGCCAATGCAAACTGCCAAAGATTTGGAAGAATACGCACATCAGGAGTTCAAAACAGGAGTTACTGAAGATCAACCTGATGAAGAGACCTCTCAGCTTCCTGATTTTTTTTAGAAACTAGGAAAACCTCCTACTCCAAATCGTGATTGGAACAAGACATTGCCAGATGCTCATGGACCTGTTCAACCTTAGCTAAGCTCTTTGGCCCAGATGGAAGATCCACGTGAGTCGTTTAATGAGCTAATGGACACTCCTCTTGACTTCTCAGCATTCGTGATGAACCGGCTTAAAGTTGATACTCTAACTCCTGAATTATTAGCCGGTCCAACATTCGAGCTGATGAAAGGATCATGCAAGAGTCTGGTAGAACTTGAATATTTCTTTGAAGAAGTCTACAAGGCAACCACTGATCAATTAGACTGGAACAACCCTGAAGGTCAGCAATATCCTCATGATCTGCGAAAACCACTACCATTGATACCTAATTCTCGAGGTCGTCGTGTCATACCTTTCGATCACTTCATCAACAACGACCTTGCGTATCTAAGTGGTGGTGTCTCAAGCCGAACATATACAACTTCAGTGACGAAGACCAAGGCTGCAGATTACAGGCATATCAAATAGATTGAAGATTTGGTCCCTAACACAATGTGGAGTCAAGTGCCGGTTAGCTACGACAAACATGCACTCTGGGGAATCTCACATTGGGGGCAAAAACGATAACAATTCTATGGATTTGCTGCTAACAGGGAATCTGCTCGAGATGTCTACTCCAAACGCAGAATCATTGCTGTCACAAAGCTTCAAATAGTCGAATGGCATAATTACAAGCATCTGGATTGGATCACTGTTTGTAGAGATGATGACAAGCTGTATACATTTAAAGAAGGCGATTTCAACAGGCTTTACATCCAAGAAATCGAAGACATGTGATATAGTATTTCTATACAATAAAATAATATAAAATATATAATATTCCAAAAGAGCAATTAAGAAAATTCCCAAAGGAAATTTCGCTCTAAAAGATATATATAATATAATATAATACGTATTTTTACCGGGAAGTATGCTCACCCGGGTCGTTTCCCGAACGACTTGCGAAATTAAAACCACGCTTTAGCTTGGATTATGATTTGAATGAGAGAAAATATTGATTTGATTATCTATAACTACTAATTAAAAGCAACAATTAAAATAAGCACACAAAAACAATTAAACAAATAACGGGAACAAATAAAATGCGACAATTAAGCAATTAAGGCAAAACTAACTCTTAAAAATGCAAACTAATTTCCTAAACCTAAAACAGGACAAAAGAAAATTTAAAAAAAAAGAAAAATATTTTTTTGATTATTTTTGAATTGATTATGAATTAAAAACTAATTTAATCTAATTAAATCCTAAAAAATAGCAAATTAAGAGATATTGGCTTATTTATTTTAAACTTAAAAAAGTCTCAAATACATAAAAACTCATAAAAAATATTTTTAAGATACTTTTAAATTAAAATCTTTTTTTTAAAAATTAAAATTAAGCATAAATATTAAAATTAAGTTTAAAAGTGACGAAAATGATTTTTTGAATGTAAACCTAAAGTATTTAATCTAATGCTAAAAAACTATTTTTTGTTGTTTTCTGAATCTTTTTTCTATTTTTTAAGATTTTTCGAAAATTACATTCCTAAGAAAAATGATTAAAAAATAATATACTTAATGGTAAAGATGTGAAGAATTCTGGGACAAAGATACTACTATGATGTAAACCGAGCACCTTATAATGCTCAGATGTTTCTTGACATTGTAAAGGTTACCTAGAGGTGCTATATCAATTTAATAAAGCGGGGCTATCTCTGAGAGTTGAGGTCTTAATCGCATAGGCTGGCATGTAGAGGGTTCGAGGTCTGTTCATGTTTAAGATGTATCTTCGGATTTTTGAATTTTTATTTTTGTTGAACGGTATGGTATGAGTGTTGTTGAAGATAGGGGTGTTTGTTTTTGTGTTATTAGAACCAGGTCATGGGAAACAAGGGTGAAAGCGTTAACTTGAGTGCGTTCTCATGGCAGAGACGGTGACTTGGGAGACTGGGTTGGGGACGCTAAGTGGGCGTCTGATATAATAAAATGAAAATGTGTACTAGTAATAAATGTGGAGAGAAGTGGATGGATGAGCTATTGAAGCATATTGGTAAGACGTGTGTATTGTGTGGGTGAGGTCGTGGGTTCGAGGTTGGCCAACACCCTTTTTGCAATTTTTTTATTTTTGAAATCTAAAAGCTAAAACTTAAAGAGGACACTTTTTTAAGCTACTTTAATGAAAGAAGCACTAACTGAAACCTAGAAAATAAGCTCTCAGGAGCTTATAAAGAAGCTGATGCAGTAAGTGAGCTTTTAAGCTCAAAATTTTACATGCTTGGACTTAAAGGCTTGCACAAAGCTCAATTTAAGCTCAAATTAAAAACCAAAAGCTGTTCTAGGAAGCTTAAGATGTCTACAAGCTAATCCTAATAAGCTTATTTGGCCACTAACACTTCTTACACTATTCTCGAATTTGAAAATCAAGTGCTAAATCAGGAAAACAATCAAAAAGCACAATTTTAAGAATAACTCAAATGCTAATAGCCAAGTCCTAGCTGAGCCTTATGAAAACTAATTATATAATCATAAGCCATAAATTTCAAGAAGAAAATAAGATACTACAACTTAAAATTCAAAATTTAAAAGACTAAATTACATGACTACTGTTTTTGGCTTTTTGAGGATTTATGAACTTTTAAGCTAAATATACCTAAGTGATTAAGCTAGAAAATTAGAAACAAGACTTAATCTATCTTAAACTATTCCTAATCTATAAGTCTACTGAGTTTCAAAAGCTAAAACTTATTTAAGCTACCCTAACTTTGATTCAAATAAGGACGACAGTTTAAAATTTTTGTAATACTGCTGGTGCAATTGACAGATTTGTTTTAAACCAAAAATGAAGCGTGACCAATGGTGGCCAAACCTTGCTTGTAGACAAACTTTAAGAGTGTGTCTAAACAATTACAAGCTAAAAATTACTCATACGGAAAGTTGAGATCAAAAATCTCAAATTATCTAATGAGAACAAAGTCCCCATGGTGCACAAGTCAAAACAATATAAAAGCATAAGTTGTTTATAGACTAACAATTATCAAAACCCTTTTTTGAACTTATAAATATTATTATTCAAACTAACCAAAGTGCATTCACTAGATATCTTTGACTTTTTAATGGTCAAACAGTCCTAATCCATAAGAATCCTTAATACTTGACAGATTTATTTGGGCTATGAATTAAAAAATTTAATGAACAAGACCTTATTACTAGATATTAATTAGCTTATTACAGGCTTAACAAACATAAATCAACAACTGATTAAGCTAGAATTAAAGTTTTAAATACTTAAGCTGATTTTTTTGTTTTTTTTAGTGATTTTAAAACAGGTAGTGAAAATTTAAGAGCTAAGCTATCTAAGCTAAAGACAGATGAAAAAAGAGAGATATAATAATAAACACAAAAGATAATTATAAGCTAGAAATACCCCCCCACCAAAACTAACTAAAACAACTAGATTAAGCAATAAGCAGGATCTACACTAATATAGCAAATTATTAAGCTATATATTGAAGCACAAAGGAAAATTTAAATTGAGAACTTACTAGATGGCTTCAAGCTAAACAGTAGCTTAAGCTCAAATAGTGCTTCTTCAAGCTTTAGCTTACTCCAATTCCTAATCCCAAATCATCAGCTTAAACATCTTTTGGATAAAAGCTAGGTAAAGTCCATGGGAACCCTTCCATAATTGGTTCCCCTTCCAAGAGCTTATAATCCAATAGACAAGGTATTTAGCTTTGTTTAATTAATTTTTCGGTAGATTATTTGAACAATTAAAGCTCAATCACAAGCTTAGGGGAAAGATTTGTGAGAGCTAAAACTTAGCTTTAAGTGAGTTATAAGACAATAGCTTTATACATTTGAAAGAAGAAAGAAGTAAGAGCTTATGAGTGAAAACATTGTTAAGAAATCTAAATGAAACTTTTATTAATGACTAAAAATTAGATTACAATACTTAGAAAACGAAATTACAATAAGTTTGAAAATTACACTATTAAAACTAAAAGCTAAAATTACATTAAAAATAAAATAAAAGCTAGACTAAGGTGTCCTGTGTGTGTGTGAGGTGTGGGCTTTTTATAGCCAGTTGAAGAAGCTTCTAGGCTGTTGCTTGCATCCCACGCTCCTTTCAATTATATCTGTACGATCTTCTAATCATTGGAGAATTGATTATGGCCCTTGGATCATGTGATCACTCACACAGATTGCCAAGCTGGCAATCCATTGATGTGACGTTTGTGCTTGTTTTCTGAGTGATTTAAATGCAAGATTACCCATTCCTTGTGCTTTCACTCCTGCCAACGTGGCCTTCTTGCTTAAGTGAGACAATTAGGGCCTTTGAGATTACAAATCTAACCCTGCTATTTTGTACTAGACCACTTGAATTATCTATTGCACCCTTTAATTCATATTTGCCCTTTGATTTGACTGTGGGAAAGTTAGGGAAGACAATGAACAGTAATTCTGTTCTTGGCGCCCTTTTTAACTGAAAACTGGTAAAAGGGACTTAAACTTTGGGCTATTGGCAAAATGAGTCCTTGTGGTTTATAAGGTGAAAGCCTAAGTATTAATTAACTTTCAATCTTGGCAGAATTGGCCCCTGGACTTATATAAAAGAGTTATGGGCTTAGGTTTTGGGTCGGGTATGGTTTTAATAGGATTTGGCCCATGTAACTTTGGAAACTTGAGGGACTAGATTTGTAACTTTGGATTTTTGTCTTCTAGTGTTGACTTTGACTTTGGCTTTGAATTCCCGGCTTCTTTTGTGCTTTTCCGTTCTCGTGTCCGTGTTTGCCCGTTTTTGACGGTTTTCTTGTGATTTTTGTCTTATCCGTACCTGCACACACAAAACACAAAAACAAACATATCTTTGCTATTTTTAGTCTGTTTTGGGTCATTTTTGGTCATTTTTGGTGTTAACAGATATGTGTATTTTACACTTATCAACATGCTGCTTCTTCTTGTTCAAGGCAAGTTGACAAATCTCACTATTAGAGAACGCCTAGCTTTTAATATCTCCTTGCGAATGTTTACAAGAAGCGTTGTCATCCAAAGGCGTGTGGAAGATCTTCAGTTAGGTGTCGAGAGTTATCAAAAGAAGCTCAACCTCACAAAACCGGATATGTAAAGATCAGATCTTAAACCAAGGGAAGCTTATACATCATACTCAAATCCCAGAGGTTTCATTCACCAGAACAAAGACAAGAAAAACAGATTGATGCGTATTGATGAACTACATAAGTTCAGTGACGGTACCCTCAATGATGTTCGGACTGCTCTTGATGATCGTCTAAAGGGAATTCGGATGAAGTATCTGCCTCAGACTATCTAGATACAAAGTGATAGAGATAAAGCAGGAGCTATGATCCAGGCAATTGATAAACAGCTAAAGACCAAGAGGATTATACGAAGCTTGGAGAAATTTGTTGGTGGGAGACCGTACGAGGGAGACTTTCAGCTGCTACAAAGGACCATATGATTTATCATATGATGTCCTCATCATAACAGGTCAAACCTTGTACATAATTAATAACTTGTGAAATTTATATATATGTAGTGTAGACATTATGGTAATATTAAGGAGTGCTCGAGTATAAAATTTTTAAGAAATTCTTAGTAAATTCAAAAAATTTCAAATTATTGTACTTAGGACTGTCTTATATACCCACAAATCTTGAGAGGGAGCATTAAAATGTTCCTGTTAGAGATTGTGTAACATTTTGTCCCCGAACGTTTAATCAAATTGATATATAAAATAGTAAGGGATTAACATTTTGAATAAGGGGAGAAAATGTGATTAAACTGAATCTATTTGTATTGAAACTATCGTTGATATATAAAATGACTCAATGACATACCTCACCTTAGATGTACTACGATTACAGTGCCATATGTTAAAGGGGGGAGCCTTTTAGTGGTGATGAGACAAAACTTTCAAAGTGTAAAATCCTTTTGATATTATATCAAAGACTTGATTGTGAATTTTTTAATGATTCTGGTTTCGATTGTGGATGGAATACCAAAAGATCGACCATGTACATAATTTATGAGTTATAAGGTGGTTAGGCATAGGTATTCAAATCCCATGATCCAGCCAGAACCAGAGGGATCTACCCAGGGATATCCACTAGTTAGTGTAGAAGTCCTTAGGTATGATAAAAAAATAGAAAAAGTGAAGAAATCGGGAATAACTAAATACCGACTGAGATGGAGCTAACACTGGAACAAACCCAACAAGGTGTTAGTTATGAAGTCTCGGTAAGCATTAAAGGGGTTGAAGAATGAAAAAGAAATGTAAGGATAAAGGGTGTAAAGAAAAAAGCCCTTCGTACACTTAGGCGGAAACCGGGTCAATACATAAACTGTCAGAAACACTAAGATGTTGTCTGACATTAAAGACAGTCATGGACCTAGTGACGCTATGCTCAACCCTCCCTAGCCACTCAAGGTCTCTCAAAAGACTCTTGTTTCATTTCTCACGGAGATTACATGCATTTCTATCAACTTTCTCACTCCGAAGGGTTTAGTTGGATATTGATAATGTGGCAGTCCTGCTCCAGCCTTCTCCGATCACTAAAGCAAAAGTGCTACGATTGAGTATAGAGCCAAAAAGAGATTTCATCATAAATATCATTAGGACACTTGTCAAAATTATACTTGCTATCTTACACAATGTGAATAGTAAGAAATATATAAAGAGTTCAACGCATTATCCCTGTGATTTTGCCAAAACATCCAAGTGATACTCAAGTATTCACAATAAAAATGAAAATCCTGCTTGAGCCAACATCAAACAAGCTCATGGTAGGTGACTTATGCGATTCTATATGAATCAAACTTATGACAACTGGAAAGAAACGATGGTGCGATTCTATAAGATTTCAAATTGTTCCAGGTTCTGATTTGCGATTGATGTGTGAATTTTTGGAATGATCAACACTCTTGTTATGTCACAAAAACCCACTTTAGAAATGGACTTGTCAACTTGATTCTCAAATCTATTTTTCTCTTTCAATCGGTGAGATAGTACTCGTTGGTTTCACTCTTATGTGTTGTCGCTTGAGAACATTTTGATATTGAGAACATGTTTGAAGTTTGATGATCTGGATACACATTTGTTAGAAAGATCAATATTCAGTTTGTAGTATCTTGGTCAAGGAGATTCTTCTTAAATTGACTCTACCTGATTACAGGTCGATCCTCATGGATTCAAAGGTTATTCCAACCAAAAACGGGCGAATGACAAAGCAATATTCGTCCCCCTGCTTTATTGCTAACTGTTTTAATGCAAGATACTTAAAGATGGAGGTGAAGGTACCTGATTCCAGCTGACTCATAAGATTCATAACCACATGCTCATACCCGACCGACAACCATAAAGACATAATGAAAACTCAAGTACATGTTTCAAGACTTTCGCTACTCTGATACCATACGTCTTTCTTGAATTAACGAAGTATTAAAGTCAAAGAATTTCAAAGAAGTTTCCATCACTCTGATACCGAACGTCTTTCTCGAAGTGACGAAGTGTTAAAGTTAAAGAATTTCAAGAAAGATGCAACATTAAAGCTTTTCAAGTCAACAAATCAAGAAAGGTATGAGCATGTCGGTCCATAAGTCACAAGTTCACAAGATAGCAATGTTTACAAGATGGCGAAAATAGATTATACTTGGTTGATGATCTCAAGGTGTTCAAGATCACATTCAAGTCAAGATAAGGAAACAAGCTCAAACCTAAAGTCAATGATCACTACATCAAATCATAAGTTAATGATTGAAGTTAAACGAGCTCAAGACTAAAGATAAAGCATAGTATGCTAGGTTTAAATTTTGTAAAATGGAGTGACCTCCCTTAGGGGGAGATTGTTAGGAACACGAAAGTGTCGGTCACTTTCATAGATAACAGTCGTTAGCTCGTTAAGTAATTTTTGGAAACTTACATAGTTAGTTAGCTAAAAGCCCATGGATAAACCCATGAAGGCCCAAGCCCAAGATCCATTGTAAGTATATAAACACCTCTCCATGACTTGGAGAGGTGGTTGGTTGGTTGTAATTTTTCACATGGTTAATGCATTTCTTTTCTCTTACTTTCTATCACTAGAAATACTCCATTCCTTCCCACTTTCTCTATCTAGTTCTTGTTGTTAAAGATTACTCATATTCTTCAATTTATAAGACGCTTCAACGAATAATCGAACCTTCATATAATTCCTTTGGTCTAAGCTTTTGTGAAATGATTATCTTTAAACTTTCCTTCTCTTTTTTGTTACGTTTTTCTAATTTTTTTGATTTTTTACGATACTACGAAACTCGGTGTAATTTCACCATCTTCACGATCATTATAACTCTGGATAATTCCTTCAGTAATTCTTCATTCTTCGAACGTACCAATAATTGCGTTGGTAGTAAAAATACATGAGTTTTGACTACTTTATACATTCCAATTTGCAATGTGCAAACTTCTTCCCAACCGTACCAATATAGAAAAATTGAACAGACTTGGGAAATACTACTTTTCCACTTTTAAGCAACTTAGAAACTATAAATAGACTTAATCTAACGGTATAGGCTAGGTTGTAAAAGGTGTTTCGAAACAAACGTTGGTTTATGTAATTCCTAAAGGATTGGCTCTATTGGTTTTTCTAGGGTTCTTACTCTTAAGATGAGAGTAAACAAATAAGGTTTATACAGGATGTATTAACCAGTTTAGTTATTATAAAACAGCATATAAAGGCTTTTTTGGGTGTAATCCTAGAATTTACCAATTTAAACAAGTTACTCCAGCTCTAAATCCATAGTATCATTATTGGGGTCCGAATAGATATACCAAGCCAAGTTTTTAAAGTCTACACTCACCTATGGTACCATCATTATTTTGTGGAATTTGGGTAAACATTTAGAAACGGATAAGGTTAAATCCTCACAATATCTAACAAGGGTTATTGTGTGCAGGTTATGTATCAAGTAATTTCCAACACTTTCAGATTTCCAGATTGTTGATACTTCACCAACATTGTCGATTTCTATTTAGCGAGGTCCTGTGTAAAATATAGGAAAAACATGCAAAATCCTATCTCGGATATCTACGATTAATTTAAATAAGCTAAATAAATTGTACTGGAAACCAATACTCCGTATCCATAAACTGGAATACGTCGTATCGAGAAACTTGTAAAAAGTATCTAAATACGGGTCAGTCTGTTGAATACGCAGTTTTATGTGCATAAATACGCTGTATTGACAGAACTAACAATAATGTTTAAAGTGCATAAAAATAAAGGACTGATAACATCCAGACATTCAATACGCCGTATGGTATGGAGCAAGTATACGCGTAATTGATGATCTGGAAGACAGATCGATAAAAATAAATAACAATCGGGTTGTCTGCTCGGGAAGCACTTTTCTTTCAGTAGGTCTTTAAGTTAGACTTTTCCTTCCTTCTTGTTTCTCCATCTCGCACGTTTATGTGCCCGCGTTGTGAGGCCATTTCTTCCATCTTCGTATCTGGCTTATTCGGGCCCTAAGTTCAGGACCCCTTGTAGATAACTCTCTTGAGCATTTGAGTAAAGAGTGTGAGATTTCATTCATCCATATATTCCTTACCAGCCATTAGTATTGACGGGATATTGTTGTATTGTTCATTTCGTGTAGTTTTAAACCTCGGATGGTGAACCGTTTACCATTTGGTAGTAAATCTTCTTCATTACATCTGTGAATGGTAATCGTCCTTAAACCGTCTTGCATTAATCCTAACTTTCTCAAAAACGGTTCGCCAAATTAACATCTCTCATTCCTTCATCACGATAAGCATCCATAATCTTTAAAAGTGCAAAAATCTGTTAAGATAGGAAAAAAGGTTCCACAGAGATTGGTATGTTTCATTTAAGGCTTCAACTATATTGTTTCCCCCCCCCCCATTGTATTCCAATTTGTCCTTCTTTTATTGAGTTAGAAAACTTTTGGACCTTCACATTTAGTAACAAGCTAGGGAAAAAATTAGCATGTAAAAATTCAAAACCTATCATGCAAGAGAACTTCAAGTTGTGGGCACCATCAATACAGATCTTCTTATCGTGGTCGCAATCACTAGGATATCCAAAAATTTCATTAACCAATCTAGCATCATTCTTAGCTCTAAATTCCTCAATTACCTCACCTTCCTCAATGGTGGGCATTAAATCATCAACTTGATCTCTCCTAAGCTCTAATGGTATATTAAGATCGTTTAGTTCTATGTAATCTCTAAAGAAAGGGTCTAATGATCTATTCAACACCAAAGTCTTTCCTATTAGCCTAGCTTCTAAATCAAGTTCCATTCTTTCTCTTAAGCTTAGCATGTAGACCCTCTTAATTAACCTACTAGCATGTTTAACACTTTTGAAAATTATTTTCTCTTCCCCAACCCTCAAATTAATCTTCCTTTTGAAAACATCAATCTTAGCAAGGTCGATAGACAAAAATGGTCTTTCGAGGATCAAGGGCACTTTGATATCCTCGGGCATAATAAGAATTATAAATCTGTGGTGAGAATTCATATTTTACCGATCTCCTACTAGTACATTTTCACAATTTCCTTTTTGTATATTTATAGCTATTGCTATTCACCTCTCAACTTAGTCATGTGACCTAATTCGCCTAAACCTAAGTTGAGGTATGTCGAGAGAGGCATGACACTTACGCTAGCTCCTAAGTCAACAAGGGCATTATTAAAGCAAACATTATTAATATAGCAAGGTAAAGTGAAACTCCCTGGGTCTTAAGCCTTTCTGGGTGTGGATTTATCGATACATGAAGCTCCATATGAGTAAGCTTTTGAAAATTGCGGTCCATATGATCCCTTCTTATCTTCACAGTAGCAATCGTTCAAACGGCTTAGAAACAGGATTGTCGTTTGTCTTGTTTCGTACATCAGTGTACTGTTCTGTCCAGTGGATATGGCGTATTGGTGTGATCCAATACGGCGTATCGAGCTTGTATCGGCTTCAATAATAGTTGAGATCGACTTGACATGGTCTCTCGGGTTAGTTTAAGTGGAGCTCAATAAACTTCCAAATCCTCTTTCTTGTAGTACCTTGAACATTTACCCGATTTGGATCTCTAAAGTTTTAATTAATGCTCCTAGGTTCCTTATGGCAGCATCCGTTGAAGCTCGGATTTCTTTGATTAAATTGGAGTTCTCCTCGTGTCTTTTTGCCTATTCCCCCATAAATTTGCTTAGGGTTTCTTCCATAGATTGCCTTCGTTCTTGGTACGAAGGGTTGGCATTGTTCCTTTAGTAGAATCCCAGAGCAGTTGCTCTATATCCCCTTCCTTCAAAAGGTGGACCAAATTATGTGTAGTTAGCTTCTTCGAGGGTTTTCCCTTCTTCCTTGTGTGGGAAATCTTTTGTGTAATGGGGACCTTTACATTGTTCACATCCTACTTAAGCAACATAAACTTTTTCATTTACTTTCTTGATTACTCTTCCAAGATTGTTGAGTTGTGCTTGTATGGCTGCTAATCCGTCAGAATTTTTAGTACTTCTGGTCCTAGATGTTCCTTTGTGCCATTATTGAGAGTATTCAGCCATTTCTTGGATGACTACTTTCGCATCAGCAGCAGTCTTTGATGGTATGGCTCCTCTTGAATTAAGAATTTGTCTAGTTGGAACATCCAATCCATTATAGAACAAGACTACCTCCTACATCTCTATTAAATAGTGTTGAGGATACTTCATCAAGAGTTTTTTAAATCGCTCCCAAGCTTGTTAGAGGTTTTCATCCAGTTCTTGCTGAAAGTTGTTGATCTCCTCCATTTTCTTTGTAGTGCGAGCAGGTGGGCAATATTTTCTTAGAAACTTCATCTTCAGATCTTCCCAAGTTGTAATCGAACCAGATGGTTTGTTTCTTAGCCAAGGACTTACGGCTTCAGTTAAGGACATATGGAAGGCTCTAAGCATCACTTGGTCTATAGTTATATTGGGGATATGGAATAAATCCACGATCTCAAAAACTTTCTCAATATGTTCGTTCGCATCTTCATGATCTGAACCGCTGAAAGTGTTGGTACGTAGTTCCTTGAGAAATAGGCCTTTTAGTTCAAAATTATCTTTTTCCTCGATCATAGGCCTAGCAACTCCCGATCCATAATCGGCTTGAGTTTTGCTCATGTATTGTTCCATAGTTTTTTGTTTCTTTTTTTTTTTTGCCCCATATTGTGTCTGCTCAACTTCTTCCTCGAATATTTCTTCTTGGTCATAAAATAGATCGAAATCAGGCGATCTCGATTCTGTCAAGGACTTAGTGTCTTGAAGTGTCTCTTCCACCTTCCTAGATGAACGAATTTCGTTCCTGGATCCTTGAAAGGTGTAAATGTTCTTAGTCAACCCTACTTTTCATGTTCTACCTTGAAAACAAGGATAATAAAATTCGTAGGATGGGCTTAGGAGAAAGAAAACATATATACGAAAATTAAATGTGAAAAAACAGATATGTTACTGTATCAGGATAGTAATACGCCGTAATAATGGTAACTGAATACGCTCCTATTAATCTGTTTGAACGAATACGTTGTATTGATAGAAAGTTGGATACGATATCTAATGTAAGTAGATAGGGTATAGGTTTATCGACTAGGAAAAGTCTTGTAGTATGAAAAAAGTTAATACGCAAAAGAATTAAAGACATAAATTATAATAAATTATACACTAATTTAAATTACACTAATCCTAAGGGAATCTAATCTAATGTTAAAAACTAAAATATCAAATAAAAATCAAGATTAATTTTCACTCCCCGGCAACGACGCCAAAAACTTGATCGTGTCGTTCTGTGGTGTTAATTTTATGATTTTAAGTTTTAAATTTATAATTGGCGACCTTAACAAAAAAACAACCTTCTAACGGGCTAGGTACCTTGGTCGGTGGAGTTCGTGGTAAGTAGGGTGTCGATCCCTAAGAGCGAGAAACACTTTCAATTTATTAATACTTTGGTATTTCTAATCTAAGTTTGTCTAATCTATGTTAAACCTTTGCTAAACCTATGTTAATCCTAAATCTAATGGATAAGGGGGGTTTTAGCCTTAGAGACTGGCACGGATTTTATGCTGACTAAAACCAATTCAAGACACTAAAACACACGCAAGCAAATTAACAGAAGATAAAAGAGCGGTCTAGCCGAATATAAGAAAATTGTATTAACTATTATTAATCCAATCAAAACGTTGGTTTCTTTATTTAGTGCAATGATTACTTATCTCAATGTGGCATATCATTCTTAAGATTAAGATGGTACTTCTTCCTTAAACCTAGACCCGTAGAATTCTGTCACAATTAAACGCATCCGCATAAAACATCCTTATTTGCTGATTATAATCTATCTTAGGGATTAAAGCAATGGTGATCTTGTTAAACCCTAGATCATGGAGACTTTACCCACTTACTTCTTAATGGCAATTCATACACTAGCAGTCCGCTAACCAAGTCTTTACCAATTAATCAAGAATGTACTCGTTGATCCCAAGGTCACATGTTGGTCCAACTAAGCTCATAATCTAAGGGCAAAGATAGGTCGTTATTTGTGATCCTATTGGTCTAGATGTATAAAATTACATAATGGAGAGCATATCCAGCATCTAAGTGGTAAACTTGGTCCGTATCACTAGAACTTAGTTGAATGAATAGGTCGCATCAATGCACGTAAAAGTATTTTGATAAAACATAAACAGCATTCAACGATAAATTAAGAAATCAAATAAAACAAACCAAACCATTAAGATCTTCGTAATATGGCTAATACCAAAGGTATTAGCCTTTTCAAACGTCGTAATTAATCAAAAGTACATGATTTAGCCAAGGTAAACTAACAACGAGTTAACGAAAATAATACCAAAAAAATGAACAATTAACAAGAGTACACAGAAATTACATGTTGTTCATAAGAATTAATAATGTTTTGCAAAGACTCTTCTGCTTGTCTCTCCTCTAAGAAAATTTAACTTTTTTATGGTTTTAGTATAGAAAATATAAATTTAGCACACTAAACTTGTTTGAGTTTTTCTATTTATAAGGTTGGAAAAAGGTCGATAAGGCGTATGAGAGTCTTGATACGGCTATATTGGGGATTTCTTACGAGTAGGGACCACGTTTGATATATCCTGAATATTTTTTTTCCATATGGCTTAAGTACCGCGTATTGGTCTTTCCTGGATACCGGCGTATTGGGCTTCTTGTTTCTTTCGTGGGTCTTTAGTTGAATGTAGGCACAGATACGCCGTATCATCCTTGATAGATACGGCCGTATTGGTTGTCAGAACAGTAATCTTCAATTCTTCGTTTAAGCTCCAGAATGCATGCCTTTTAGTTAACTTTTACCAAGTACTCCATAATTACTGCAATTCTCAAATACAAAAGATTAAGTAACAATTATTTGCAATAATTATACAAAATGGGTTAATTACATGGGATAAATGATGCTATAAAAGTGACGTTATTTGATGTCATCACTTTTATTCCCCAAGTGTAAGAAATCGTTATATACACTTCATTTATGCCAGGAGAAACACACACTACCATTGGAGACCTTGGAACTAGGTGTAGAGCCCTCTAGGAGTCCAAGCGATCCTCAACACCCCTTTACACCATCGTACTACCACTACTATCACCACCATCTTTAGCCACAACCTACAATTGTTCTAACACCATATCCCGCCCACATACCATCCATTTCCAAAACCTAAACATATCAAACTTTGAGACTAAGAGGATTCTCACCAAATTCTCCTAAGTTCTCTACTATAAATCTCATTCCTAAACAACCCATTTCATGATTTGTTTTTTCCCTAATGATCGTAAAAGATGCGTTTGTTATATAATGAGGCAATTCCATATTTCCCTAAAAAAATCAAAATTTCATATTTCTCCAAACGTGGATCAAAATCATTGTGCATCATGCATTGTTCACTTGTAAGTTAGGTAAATATGACATTTTAAGGTTTATTTTGGGTAAACATAGAATTATCCCTTATATAATTTAAGGTTGTTTTAGTGATGACGCTTTGCCCTTTTTCACGTGTTGCATTCTTTCTTACTATTTTCTCACCAACTTTACATCTATTGTTGTTTTCCACATTATTTTACTGACTAAATCTCTATATTGTACTTCAATGGCTATCATACTTCATGCTTTTTGCAGTCTGGCACGACAGGATGGTGTAATTTTGGTGAGTGTTGTATAACAAACGTATGCAACATAGAGAAATAACTCATGCTCTTGTCTATTACTACTTCGAATGGTCTAAGATAAGACATGAAATACGCAGTAATGAAGTATATGATCATACGCCGACAGATGTATGTGAACCTGTGATAATACGTAATCTCAACACATGCAATTAATAGGGTGTTTGTCATTGCGTTTACCATCAGATTATTTGCTTGTTATGTTTTCAAAACGCAAACAATCTAAAACTAGTGTTTGGATAACAAAAGCCAATAAACAATTTCATGCGTTTTGTTGCTTTTAAAACGTCATTTTGAAAAAGCACCTCACCGCATGTGGCTTGAAAACACAACTAACCTCCTACATACAAATTACCAAATCAACCTAATGAACGTTAGTTTTTTTTATGATGACATCAAATAACGTCACTTTTAAAACATCATTTATCCCATGTTACAATAACTATTTTGTTAATTATTGCATAGATTGTACTATCATTTTGATTGAGAATTGCTAGAATTATAGAAGATAGTACCTTAGTGAAAGTTAAACTAAAAAGGCACGCATTCTGGTGCTTAACGTAGATATTTGAAGATTACTGTTCTGAAATCATTACGCGTATCCATCATGAAGATACGGCGTATTCTGTGCCCTACACTCACTAAAAAAGACCTATGAAGGAATATAACAAGATCCAATACGCTGTATCCAGGAATGACCAATATGCCGTATTCAAGCCACATGGAAATAAAAAATATTTGGAAGGTAATTCGAACTGTTCCGCAGGGGTCCCTACTCCGAGAAATCCCCAATACGTCGTATTGAAGACTTTTGATACGCCGTATCGACCTTTTTCCAGACCTTATAAATAGAAAACTCAAAAACGAGTTCTAAGTGTGCTAAATCATATTCTCGATACCCAAACCATAAAAGTCGATTTTCAGAGGAGAAGAAGAGCAGAAGAGGTCGAGCAACGCAATTAATTCCATAGGAGACAACGTGTAATTTCTTGTACTCTTATAATCGTTTAGTTTTTGGTATCATTCGTTAACTCGGTTAGTTTACCTTGGCTAAATCATTACTTTTGTATTAATTATGACGTTTGAAGGCTAATACCTTCGGGTATTAGCCATTATTATGAAGATCTTAATGTTTGGTTTGTTTATCTCGATTTCTTAATTTATCGTTGAATGCTTGTTTATGTTTATCAATATACTTGTTTACGTGCTTTTGTATTCGACCTATCATTCAACTGGATCTAGTGATACGGACCAAGTAATCTAGATGCCGGGATAGCTCTCCATATAGTGATTTATACATCTAGACCAATAGGATCACAAATAACGACCTATCTTTGCCCTTAGATTGTGAGCTTAGTTGGACCAACATGTGACCTTGGGATCAACGAGTACGTTCTCGATTAATTGGTAAAGACTTGGTTAGTAGACTACTAGTGTATGAATTGCCATTAAGCAGTAAGTGGGTAAAGTCTCCATGAGCTAGGGTTTAACAAGATCACCATTGCTTTAATCCCTAAGATAGATTATAATCAGCAAATAAGGATGCTTTATGTAGATGTGTTTAATTGTGACAGAATTCAACGTGTCTAGGTTAAAGGAAGATGTACCGCCTTAATCTTAAGAATGATATGCTGCCTTGAGATAAGTAATCATTGCACTAAATAAACAAACCAACATTTTGATTGGATTAATAATGGTTAAATATAATTTTCTTATATTTGGCTACACCGCTCTTTTATCTTTTGTTAATTTGCTTGCGTGTGTTTTAGTGTCTTAAGTAGATTTTAGTCACCACAAACCCGTGGCAGTCTCTCAGGTGGAAAACCCCTTTATCCGTTAGATTTAGGATTTTTAAATAGGTTAGATAGATTAGAATAACTTAGATTAGGAAAAACCAAAGTATTAATAATTGGAAGATTGTTTCTCGCTCTTTAGTGATAGGAAACCCTACTTACATGAAACTCTAGCCGACACCGGGTACATTGCCGTTAAAGTGTTGTTATTTGGTTAAGTCGTCAAAACTATAAATTTTAAAACTTGAAATCATAAAATTTACACCAACACGACAAAATCTAGTTTTTTGGCGCCGCTGCGGGGAGAAATATTGTAATCTTCTTTGTTTTTTATTTGATATTTTGGTTTTTAGCATTAGATTAGATCTAACCCTTAGGATTAGTGTAGAATAGTTTAGATTCCTGTTTGTTTATTCTGTTTATGTAATACGACGTATTCAGTTTACTGAATACAACGTATTTGATATTTGATGGTTTTCTGCCCTAGTACGTTCATTACAGGATGGACGACCCGAACATTACTATGGAAGAATACATCAGGCTCGAGGAAGAAAAAGCTTAAAAACGTGGGAAAGTGTTTAACTGGTAAACTGCTAAGTATGGTAGGATCTGGTACGATGAAGACGTTCACGACCTCAGATCCGTTGAAAACGAATTCCCAGCCATAGTCTTCAATGATAGTTTAACATCAAATGAAACACTATCTTGTGAACCTACATTAAGTTCCCTTAACGATGAAATTGACTTTAGAATTTCGTTTGACGATTCCGACGATGAAGATTACACGGTAGTTTTTGACAAAAACTCAGTTTTTTATAAAATAATTTCTACCAATGATTTGAAAACGGATTCGGAAAATGATAATGAAAAAGTCAATATGCCTTTGTTTCCATCACCCGCCTACTGTCAGTCGTATTGATGATTTAAACTTCTTTAAAGATTTTGAGAATGAATTTTCAGCTATTGTTTACAATGATGCTCTAATGTCTAAATCGTATCTCTCAACTGAACCAACTTTATCCCTCAGCATATTGATGAATTTAATTTGAAAAATGAAACATCATTATCTGAATGTGATGAACAGGAACAAAACATTTTATACTTTAATGATCTATTTCCTTTTAACGTAATGTATCTCGATGATTCAAAATCGGATAAGGACAATGATGATGATAAAATCGATATTAAATAGCCTTCAGGGGGTAATGTAATAAATACCGATGATGGTGCCTATGCACATGGGTCAAATAAGCTTTTGAAAACAAGTCATGATACATCTAATAAATTTTTCAAAATTGAAACTTTTATCAAGGAATTAAATGTTAATATCGTGGCTTGGAATTATCTTAACAATGGGATGCTATTAAATCTTATTAAGAATTTATATGTGCCGTTTGGCATCCCGTTCGACCTCAAATTGTTTTATAAGGATGGGATTAAATTGGGCCAAGTCTAACTTAATAACTTCTTTGTAAACAAAAGTGCTTGCCAGGAGACAACCCGGATTGTTATTTATTTTTATCGAGTCTATCTTCCCAGACATCAATACGGTGTATCCGCTCCATACCATACGACGTATTGATTGTCTGGACGTTATCAGTCCTTTATTTGTATGCACTTTAAAAACATTATTGTCAGATTTGTCAATATGGCATATTCATGCACATGATACGACGTATTAAACAGACTGACCCGTATTTAGTATTCAGTTTAGTTTATATTAACCATAGGTACCAAGATAGGAATGCATGTTTTTCTTAGAATTTGCACCGGACCTCGCTGAAAGAAAAGAAATCGACAATGTTGGTGGAGAATCTATGATCTGGAAATTCTGTAGTGTTGGAGTCTTGATACCCAAGACAGTTGTTCAACACGAATTCTTGCTCATAAACTCAACTTGGAGAATCTACCGAGCAAAATATCAATATATACTCAAACTTTGAGAATCTAACCTCGAGCAAAAATATCAAGGGGTTTCTCATTCTATTCTTTTATTCCATTTTTCATGTTTCTATTATCACACCTGAGGACGTTGTATAATTCAAGTGGGGGGATGGGAATTAGAATGATACTTTTCCATTTGGACAGCCCCTAAGTTTTCATGTATGTTTCTTTATAAAAACCTTGTTTTTATGTATTATTAACTTAGTAGTTTACTATAAAAACTCTTAAAAACATATTTTACATATGTGGTACTTATAATAAAGTCTAATATCATCCCTAGTCCATATAATTTCATTGTAACAAGTTTAACCCTTTTACTTTCATTATTTTCACATGTGAAGTCTAAGAAACCTTATTAAACCCTAATTAGCCTTTAAACATGTTTATACTTAAACTATAAGTTAACATACTTTTATATTTACTTTTCCATGATATTTATAACATTAGGACATGAGAATAAGTGTATAAATTGATAAACTCAAATAAAAATCCATTTTATACATTTAAAAGTCATTAGTGGTGATTATGGCTATATTTAACATGTAATACATAAAATCATAAGAAAGAAAAGTATGAAGGATTTAAGAAAACCTTAGTAATGATGTAAGAGATGTGAAATAAGTTCTAAACCCGTGTTTAGATTCAAAAATAAAGCTTCCAAGCTTATAACCCAAGATTAGGTTTTCAAAACCCTAATCTTTCCTTTTTCTTCTTATTACTTGAAAATGATGAACCAATGCTTCCCAACACCTTAGAATACCTTAAGTATGTTGTGTATAGGGTTGTATATACTTAGAAATTCAAGTTATGGATTTTGTTTTGTGGCTAAAGTTGGCCGTGGGTTTTGGAGAAGAAAAGAGAGAAAGAAATGAAGTTTTGTTAAGTATGAAAGTATGTAAACATTTCTCATGCATGCATGGCTATTTATAGTCTAAATATCTAATTAACCAAACCCTAGTTACTTTCTAACCCTAGTTAAGTTAGCATGACAAGTTTGATTAAAGGTGTAAGACTTACCTTTATGTTAATATCTAGATATTATGCTAAGTGATGACTCTTGTTCTCATCCTCTAATTTTCGGCATTTTATGTATATATGTGATGTTATATTTAATATTTTGAGTATTGGGTATAAACGTGGGTATTTGTTTAGGCGTAGTTAGGTTTTAGAACTTCCGGGTATGCCTAAACGTATTTTATTATGAAACGTAAGCATTTTACGTAGCCGATAAAAATAAGATGAACAAAGTTATTAATTATCCTCATAATAATCATATAACACTTGCTTGATGTAAACATTTAATCGTTTAATGCCCGTTTACATTGTATGATCATTTTCAGTTTACGCGATTTAACTTAAAGTTTACGGTTTAAGAGTAAACGCGTAAAACCCTAAAAATAAATTATGAATTACATAATGTCATACAATGACCTAAAATACGAGGTGTTATATCTGCTCATCGTATACTGCATAACCTATTAAAATCATCGATTCAAGCTACCATGTTTGGAGAAGCTACCAAGTCTGGAGACAAACTACAGACTTTCAACCTTCATGTCAAGGCTAATGACATTAAACAAAATAAAACTCACCTAACATGTGGTAATTGCGGTATGTCGAGGCATACCACAAATCAGTGTTTCGAGCTAATTGGCTACCCCAATTGGTGGAATGATGGCCACAAGAAGGGCAACAAGAATCGAGGACTGGAAAGAGGAAAAGCCTCCGCTGCCAACACCGGTACTGATCGAAAAAATTCCACTGGACTTGGGGGGATGGCGGCAACGACGTTTAATGAAGAAAATAGATCCTTCTCAATGAGCACAACTCAAAATTATAATATAAATCAAAAACAGTCATGGTATCAGAGCTGAAGTAATATTTGTTGATGATTGCACCCGGATAACTTGGATTTATTTTTTTTTAAATAAAGCTAATAATATATCGAATTCACTGCATTTTATGCCATGATTCAAACACAATTCCAAAAATCTATCCAAGTTGTTAGGTCAGATAATGGTGGAGAATATATGAACTCACAAATGAACCTATTTTTTCAATCCAAAGGGATAGTTCATCAAACCACATGTCCTCATACCCCGGAACAAAACGGCGTCGCTGAACGGAAAAATAGAATTTTGTTTGAAATGACTAGAGGTCTAATAATTGAATCGAATGCTCCAAATTTTTTTTGGCCAGAAGCTCTAGCCACTGCCACCTACTTGATCAACCGACTTCCTATAAAAATCCTAAAAATGAAAACCCCATTAGAAACACTCTCTGAGTACCATACACTTGCGCAAGTGCTTACCCTTGAACCTAAAGTTTTTGGATGTACGGTATTTGCTCATACTCCAAAATCATATCGTGATAAACTTGATCCGTGTGCCGAGAAATGTGTTTTTGTGGGATATGGAGTAAATCAAAAGGGATATAGGTGTTATAATCCAAAAACTCGTCACATGATCACCACAATGAATTGTGATTTTATTGAAACCAAGTATTTCTACTCCTCCCAACACAGTGGTCAGGGGGAGAGAGAATGTATCGACACACTTAGTTGGTTGAGTTATGGTACACATGAAGGAGGAAGGAACCATAGTACACAGAATGAGTCTCCTTTATCCATACAACCTGAAGACCCAAACGTTAGTGACGCCCAAGAAGCTCCTAACCTGATACCCTAGGTAAGTAATACTCACTCTTCTCCTATGTCCGAACCTATTGAAACTACTAATAACACATCAGGACAAGGTGAGAGTATACAAGAACAGGAGATGTTTGCCACTCAAAATGACACTAACGTAGAGCAAAATGAACATATGGAAGAGCAAGTGAACTTTCCCACACAAGAAGACACATCGGGAAGATATGTATTGCCACCAAGAGCAAATCGAGGAGTTCCACCGAAAAGATATTCCCCAGAAAAGGTGTCCAGAGGAAGTAGATATCCAATTGCTAATATAGCCAAAGGAAATCTATCCGAGGAAGCCAAGGCTTTTGCCTTATCTATGTATTCTGATGAAATCCCTGCTAATACGGAACAAGCCTTAAAATCAAAACATTGGAAAGATGCAATGGAAGAAGAAATAAAAGCTCTTATAAAAAACAACACATGGGAGAAACGTGTCTTACCGCCAGGGAAGAAAACTGTCGGGTGTCGGTGGGTGTTTACAATTAAATACAAACCTGATGGTACAATTGAAAGATACAAAGCGAGATTAGTAGCTAAAGGCCATACACAAACATATGGAATTGATTACTCTGAAACTTTTTCTCCGGTTGCAAAAATTAATACAATCAGAGTTCTTATTTCCATAGCAGCAAATAAAGGATGGCCCTTACATCAGTTTGATGTAAAGAATGCTTTCTTACACGGAGAGCTAAAAGAGGAAATTTATATGGAAGCTCCACGTGGATTCACGGACAGTTTTGGAGAAAGAGAAGTATGCCTTCTAAAAAAATCCCTTTATGGATTAAAACAGTCCCCTAGAGCATGGTTTGGGAGGTTCACCTTAGCCATGAAACATTATGGGTTCAAACAAAGTAACTCAGATCATACATTATTTCTCAAACAGAGAGGCAATCTCATAACCTGCCTAATAATCTATGTTGATGATATGATTATTACAGGAAATGACAAAGAAGAAATAACCAAACTAAAGAAGAACTTGTTCACAGAATTTGAAATGAAAGACCTTGGAAGACTCAAATATTTCCTTGGGATTGAAGTTCTAAGATCAAAACAGGGGATCTTCATGTACCAGAAGAAGTATGTTCTCGATTTACTAGCAGAGATCGGTATGGTTGATTGCAAACCAGCGGACACTCCAATGATTGTGAATCAGAAGCTTTATATGGAGAAAAAAGCCCGCTTGGCTGACAAAGGAAGATACCAACGAATGGTAGGAAAACTAATATATCTCTCACACACCCGACCCGATATAGCACATGCTGTGGGAGTGGTAAGTAAGTTTATGCATCAACCTCAAAAGGCTCACATGAAAGCAGTCTTAAGAATTATAAGATATCTTAAGGGAACGGCGGGGCATGGAGTCTTGTTCAAACAAAATGGGCATTTAGAAACTCAATTGTATACCGATGCAGATTGGGCAGGAGATAAAGGAGACCGAAGATCAACCTCAGGTTACCTTACCTTAGTTGGTGGGAACCTTGTTACGTGGCGAAGCAAGAAACAGAAAGTGGTGGCCCTTTCAAGTGCAGAAGCCGAGTTCCGAGGGATTGCAAGGGGGATAACTGAAGTGTTGTGGATACGAAAGCTACTAACCGAGATAGGATATCCACCACAAGAACCTAGCAAAGTCATGAGTGACAACAAAGCAGCCATCCAAATTTCAGAAAATCCAGTACAACACGATCGAACAAAGCATATAGAAATAGATCGACACTTCATCAAAGAAAAGTTAGAAGCAGAGGTCATCACACTTCCGTTTGTTCGGTCACAAGACCAACTCGCCGATATTTTAACAAAAGCTGTTAATGAAAGAACCTTACACGAGTGTTTGGGCAAGTTGAATTTTGGAAATCCCACTATTCAACTTGAGGGGGAGTGTTAAAAGGAAACAATTTAATGGGGTCAACAAGATTAATGGTTATTTACATCATATCCCTTAATTCAAGCAAAGATATTCCTTAATTCAAGCAAAGATATTCGGTCAACGAGTAATAGCCACACAATAATTGTTTTCCCTCTTTAAGCCCATTGTAGTTTTGTATAAATAGCGGTTGTTCTCTGCATTGTAAATCAATCAATCAATAGAATAAAAACACTATTCTCAATTCTTATCAATTTTTATCATGGTATCAGAGCAGGTCTGCTCATCGTATACTGCATAACCTATTCAAATCCTCGATTCAAGCTACCATGTCCGGAGAAGCTACCAAGTCTGGAGACAAACTACAGACTTTCAACCTTCATGTCAAGGCTAATGACATTAAACAAAACAAAACTCACCTAACATGTGGTAATTGCGGTATGTCGAGGCATACCACAGATCAGTGTTTCGAGCTAATTGGCTACCCCGATTGGTGGAATGATGGCCACAAGAAGGGCAACAAGAATCGAGGACTGGAAAGAGGCAAAGCCTCCGCTGCCAACACCGGTACTGATCGAAAAAATTCCACTGGACTTGGGGGGATGGCGGCAACGACAGTTAATGAAGAAGATGGATCCTTCTCAATGAGCACAACTCAAAATTATAATATAAATCAAAAACAGTCATGGATATTTGATTGTGGAGCCACAGATACTATGACTTATGATTTATCAGATTTTGCTACATCAACTAAACCAACAAAATCATATATACATACGGCAAATGGAGAAAAAATGAATGTAAGAAATGGGGGAACTATTGAAATTTCACCGACACTTAAGCTCTCTAATTGTCTCTATGTTCCAGCTCTATCACATAAACTCCTATCGATAAGTCATGTAACAAAAGAGCTGAATTGCTCAGTTATCATGCAACCCACCTTTTGTATCTTACAAGATATCAGGACGGGAGCGATCATTGGGCGTGGCACTGAAAGACAAGGGTTGTATTACGTCGATGAATTAACTACAAGTGGAACTGTGATGCTAGCTCATGGAACAAGTGAAAGAGAAGCATGGTTATGGCACAGAAGACTGGGACATCCTTCCGGTAGTTATTTGCATACTCTGTTTCCTAAACTTTTTCCTTTGAATAAACCAATCTCTTGTGAAACTTGCATATTAGCTAAAAGCCACAGACAAACCTTTAAACCTAGTAATACTAGAGTTAAAGTACCTTTTTCATTAATTCATTCGGATGTGTGGGGTCCTGCCCCTGTTATTGGGGGACAAAGTTTCCGGTATTATGTAATATTTGTTGATGATTGCACCCGGATGACTTGGATTTATTTTTTGAAAAATAAAGCTGAAGTATATGATAGATTCACTGCATTTTATGCCATGATTCAAACACAATTCCAAAAATCTATCCAAGTTGTTAGGTCAGATAATGGTGGAGAATATATGAACTCACAAATGAACCTATTTTTTCAATCCAAAGGGATAGTTCATCAAACCACATGTCCTCATACCCCGGAACAAAACGGCGTCGCTGAACGGAAAAATAGACTTTTGTTAGAAATGACTAGAGCTCTAATAATTGAATCCAATGCTCCAATTTTTTTTTGGCCAGAAGCTCTAGCCACTGCCACCTACTTGATCAACCGACTTCCTACAAAAATCCTAAAAATGAAAACCCCATTAGAAACACTCTCTGAGTACCATACACTTCCGCAAGTGCTTACCCTTGAACCTAAAGTTTTTGGATGTACGGTATTTGCTCATATTCCAAAATCATATCGTGATAAACTTGATCCGTGTGCCGAGAAATGTGTTTTTGTGGGATATGGAGTAAATCAAAAGGGATATAGGTGTTATAATCCAAAAACTCGTCACATGATCACCACAATGAATTGTGATTTTCTTGAAACCAAGTATTTCTACTCCTCCCAACACAGTGGTCAGGGGGAGAGAGAATGTATCGACACACTTAGTTGGTTGAGTTATGGTACACATGAAGGAGGAAGGAACCATAGTACACAGAATGAGTCTCCTTTCTCCACACAACCTGAAGACCCAAACGTTAGTGACGCCCAAGAAGCTCCTAACCTGATACCCGAGGTAAGTAATACTCACTCTTCTCCTATGTCCGAACCTATTGAAACTACTAATAACACATCAGGACAAGGTGAGAGTATACAAGAACAGGAGATGTTTGCCACTCAAAATGACACTAACGTAGAGCAAAATGAACATATGGAAGAGCAAGTGAACTTTCCCACACAAGAAGACACATCGGGAAGATATGTATTGCCACCAAGAGCAAATCGAGGAGTTCCACCGAAAAGATATTCCCCAGAAAAGGTGTCCAGAGGAAGTAGATATCCAATTGCTAATATAGCCAAAGGAAATCTATCCGAGGAAGCCAAGGCTTTTGCCTTATCTATGTATTCTGATGAAATCCCTGCTAATACGGAACAAGCCTTAAAATCAAAACATTGGAAAGATGCAATGGAAGAAGAAATAAAAGCTCTTATAAAAAACAACACATGGGAGAAACGTGTCTTACCGCCAGGGAAGAAAACTGTCGGGTGTCGGTGGGTGTTTACAATTAAATACAAACCTGATGGTACAATTGAAAGATACAAAGCGAGATTAGTAGCTAAAGGCCATACACAAACATATGGAATTGATTACTCTGAAACTTTTTCTCCGGTTGCAAAAATTAATACAATCAGAGTTCTTATTTCCATAGCAGCAAATAAAGGATGGCCCTTACATCAGTTTGATGTAAAGAATGCTTTCTTACACGGAGAGCTAAAAGAGGAAATTTATATGGAAGCTCCACGTGGATTCACGGACAGTTTTGGAGAAAGAGAAGTATGCCTTCTAAAAAAATCCCTTTATGGATTAAAACAGTCCCCTAGAGCATGGTTTGGGAGGTTCACCTTAGCCATGAAACATTATGGGTTCAAACAAAGTAACTCAGATCATACATTATTTCTCAAACAGAGAGGCAATCTCATAACCTGCCTAATAATCTATGTTGATGATATGATTATTACAGGAAATGACAAAGAAGAAATAACCAAACTAAAGAAGAACTTGTTCACAGAATTTGAAATGAAAGACCTTGGAAGACTCAAATATTTCCTTGGGATTGAAGTTCTAAGATCAAAACAGGGGATCTTCATGTACCAGAAGAAGTATGTTCTCGATTTACTAGCAGAGATCGGTATGGTTGATTGCAAACCAGCGGACACTCCAATGATTGTGAATCAGAAGCTTTATATGGAGAAAAAAGCCCGCTTGGCTGACAAAGGAAGATACCAACGAATGGTAGGAAAACTAATATATCTCTCACACACCCGACCCGATATAGCACATGCTGTGGGAGTGGTAAGTAAGTTTATGCATCAACCTCAAAAGGCTCACATGAAAGCAGTCTTAAGAATTATAAGATATCTTAAGGGAACGGCGGGGCATGGAGTCTTGTTCAAACAAAATGGGCATTTAGAAACTCAATTGTATACCGATGCAGATTGGACAGGAGATAAAGGAGACCGAAGATCAACCTCAGGTTACCTTACGTTAGTTGGTGGGAACCTTGTTACGTGGCGAAGCAAGAAACAGAAAGTGGTGGCCCTTTCAAGTGCAGAAGCCGAGTTCCGAGGGATTGCAAGGGGGATAACTGAAGTGTTGTGGATACGAAAGTTACTAACCGAGATAGGATATCCACCACAAGAACCTAGCAAAGTCACGAGTGACAACAAAGCAGCCATCCAAATTTCAGAAAATCCAGTACAACACGATCGAACAAAGCATATAGAAATAGATCGACGCTTCATCAAAGAAAAGTTAGAAGCAGAGGTCATCACACTTTCGTTTGTTCGGTCACAAGACCAACTCGCCGATATTTTAACAAAAGCTGTTAATGAAAGAACTTTACACGAGTGTTTGGGTAAGTTGAATTTTGAAAATCCCACTATTCAACTTGAGGGGGAGTGTTAAAAGGAAACAATTTAATGGGGTTAATAAGATTAATGGTTATTTACATCATATCCCTTAATTCAAGCAAAGATATTCCTTAATTCAAGCAAAGATATTCGGTCAACGAGTAATAACCACACAATAATTGTTTTTCCTCTTTAAGCCCATTGTAGTTTTGTATAAATAACGGTTGTTCTCTTCATTGTAAATCGATCGATCAATAGAATAAAACAATATTATCAATTCTTATCAATTGTAATCATTTACTAAAACAGAAAATTTTGAAAAGTCTTAACCCTTTATTTAACAATTGTACAAGTTTATTATCGTGTGACACGATTTGTCTGCATCTTTGGGCGCAGTATTTTGACATCAAATAAAACCCGACACGTGGTAGTACAAATGGATCAAGTTGTACCTTACGCTATAAAACTTGTACTTACATACATACATGTGACTGATTAGTCATTCTTTTCCATAGTATTTCATTTCCTCGGTCTGTTCTCTGTTGTACAATTGCTGAGAGAGTTGTAAAAATATAACCCATTCTTAACAAAACACACGTTTGATTTGAGTTGATTAAAGTTTAAGGTGCAAAATGGAAAAAGGGTCGGAAGGAGAGTTGTTTCATGAAGATGAGTTTTCAAAGATGATTCTTTCATGGTCTCTTCATCACATTTTCAATCAAGATATGTTTAAGAATAAGGTCTTTTTTTCTTTTTATGTTATGTCTGGTATTTGGGGGTAAGCCAAACTTTATCTGCTTATTTTAGGGTGAGATAAGCTGTTTTTGTTTAGGTTGGGATAAATAGGCTTTTTAGGGAGTGTTTGTTTCGGCTTATATGTGGGCTTATGAGCTTATTTCATTTCGCCTTATATTTCATAAGCCCTAATTTTCCTGCTTATTTTGAGACTTGTAGGCTTATATAAGTTTATTACTATATAAACTTCTTATATAAGCCCATAAGTCTCAAAATAAGCCAGAAAATTAGAGCTTATGAAATATAAGCCAGAAATCAAATAAGCTCATAAGCCCACTTGTAAGCCGAAACCAACACCCCCTCCTCATATAATAAAACGGATGAGGTTGAGGGCGAGTCTTTGACTCAAATGTACGCGGGCTATGCCTATACGGCTATACCCATGACCGTTTACGGACCTTTCCTTGGCCATCCCCAAAATGTGTACTAAGTGATGTTTGTTTAAGCTGTTTATCTGCTTTTGTCTAGACGCACAAACACAAAAAATAAGCAATCTCAAATAGTCTCTGCAATGGAAAACCAAAGCTAGTTTATTCATGTCTTATTGTTATGTAGCTCATGTTTATTACAGATATCATTGGGTGTTTGTTTCGGCTTATTCACGGTATAATCCAAAACTAAATAAGCCATAAGCCGGCTATATAAGCCGAAACAGACACCCCCTTACTATAGAAAGGATCATTTAAGTGTTTAAAGTCAAACTTACAAGTCAACGTTTCCATACTTTCTTTCAGTGATTTGAAAACTCGCAAAACATAAACCTGTTCATAGCTATTACAAAATGGTTCCACAGTTATAAGTTCCCCTGATTCTTGTTGTTGTTATACTTGTTTAAGCCGATTGGATTATGCCGTTTAGATAATAATAACTTCATTACATGAACATTTCTGATTAAAGCATGCATGCATCATATATATGTAGGTGGAGAACATACCACTTACTTTTGTGTCTGAAGAAGGGTATTTTGCTTCTTTTGTTTATCCTTTGCTTGAGGAAACACGCTCCGAGCTGGCTTCCTCCCTGGAGATCTTGTATAAAGCTCCATTTGCTGATATTTTATCTTTTAAGGAGTCCACAAGTGGTGAAAATATGCTGTATGATGTTAGAGTTAGCTGTTGGAGGAATCTATCTAGTGAATACCATACGTTAGCTGTAGCTGGTGATTTGCTTCTTCTAGTAGATGGGAAACCAGAATCTTTTTCTGATTTGAAGCGTGTGGGAAGAAAATGGGCTCTTTCATTGGTCAAAAGTAATGAAGATACAACTACAGAATTTAGAATTAAGGCATCACAACCAATTGAATTCCAAGACGGGATGATTGTTGTCTTTGTGAAGAATTTAGCGACTCCGAAAAGAATATGGGATTCATTGCACACGCATAGAAATCTTAATATCATCAAAGAGGTTCTTTACTCTGGATCTACGGTAAGAACAACATGGTAGACTATTTTTCCTTTGTTCAGCGATAAATGATAATCTCAAGTTGTTAATTTTTTATATGTTGTTTACAGGTTAAGGAGAAGTGCAATATCTGTTCTTTTGGTTATGATGATTTTTCGTCTAAAAGACTTGATCCACAAGTTTTGCTTAATCTGAATGAATCCCAGAGGGCAGCAGTTATGGCGGCACTTTGTAAAACGCAATGTTGCCATGTTTCTTTTGTGGAACAAATATGGGGACCACCTGGAACGGGGAAAACAATGACAGTTAGTGTTTTGCTTTTCTTCCTTTTGCAAATGAAGCAAAGGGCTCTTTCGTGTGCTCCAACGAACGTGGCTATAGTTCAGTTAGCCTCACGTGTGCTAAGCTTGGTAAGAGAATCATTCAAAACTACAACCGCAAGTGGTGATTATATCTGTTCAGTTGGAGATTTGCTCTTGTTTGGCTCAAAGGAGATCCTGAAAGTTGATACTGACGTTGAAGAAATCTATCTTGAACATCGGGTTGAGAGGCTTGCAGAATGCCTAGGGCCGTTGACTGGTTGGAAGCATTGCATAGAATACATGATTGATTTATTGGAAAATTGTGTTTCCCAATATTATAATTTTATAGAAAGTGAATTTCTAAAAGAAAAACAACTTAGCAATGAGAATGATGATAAAAGAACAATGTTAGAAATCAAATCGTTCATTGAGTTTGTGCAAGAGCGATTTAATTCTTCTGGACCACCACTTAGAAGGTGCATTCTTACATTTTGCACTCATATTTCAAGAAGTTTTATTGGGGAATGTAATTTCCAGAATATGATATCTCTTTTGGATAATTTAAGCTCTTTGGAATCTTTGTTGTTTCAAAAGAATCTGGTTTCGGAAGAACTTGAAGACCTCTTTAATTGTAAACCATTGGAAGATGATATTGTTTTATCATGTCTATCTTTGCTAAAAACTCTGCAAAAATCTCTTAAACGACTCGCTCTTCCGCGCTTTTCAAACAAATATGCTATAACACAATTTTGTTTTGAAAGAGGTTCGGTTATATTTTGCACAACTGCAAGTTCCTACAAGTTGCATGCTATCAATATGGAGCCTTTGAATATAGTGGTCATAGACGAAGCTGCTCAATTGAAGGAGGCAGAGTCCACAATTCCCCTTCAACTTCCGGGAGTGAAACATGCAATTCTTATTGGAGATGAGCGCCAGTTACCTGCAGTTGTTAATAGTACTGTAAGACTGCACTTATCTTTTACCTTAATAAGACTATTAGTTTCAATCTTATATTGATGAACTCAATGTTTGTGGACAGCTTTGCGTTACATCTGGATTTGGAAGAAGCTTATTTGACCGGTTAAGCTCTTTGGGTCATTCTAAGCATCTTCTCAGTGTTCAATATAGAATGCATCCTTCCATCAGTTTCTTCCCAAATTTGAAGTTTTATCACGATCAAATCCTAGATGCACAAAATGTGTCATCTAAAAGTTATGAGAAGAGGTATCTTTCAGGACCAATGTTCGGGTTCCTATTCCTTTATTAATGTCGTTGGGGGAAGAGAAGAATAAGATGATGCTGGAAAAAGCCGCTGTAGACATTGTCTTTGGATATTGGGAAATGAAAGGACCCTGACTAATAGTGAGTCAATATGGAAAGAGTTAGTTTGTGATGCAAGGAGTCGACATTGTTTGTTTGACGCTGACGCTGATGAATGCTTGAAGATGACAATTATAGCAACAAAGAAAGAGTTAGAACAACTTGATGATCTGGTTAACGGGAATAGTGTACTTTTTAAACATGCAAAATGGAAGGTATGTGATTAACCTTTTTACCAAATTATACATCTTGATCCAACTGTAATATTCGTACATTATCTAAGTGTGGAAGGTACATTGGCTGTGTAGACAAACGTACGAGAGAATCCAATCAATAATATAAAGAGTTTGAGAAAACCAGAAATTATTGATGCGTGTAAACAAAAAACATACAAAATACAGATTCCTCTTGCACCACTTCTTGTGTAATGATTCATACAAGTTTAATACATTTGCCTAGTCATACGTAGATCATACATTTCATGTTAATTTGGTTTGCGTTATTTGGATCGGACAATTTAGACTCATTTACTTGTGGATAGGTCGATTTGGATTATGTTTTATATCAAAGGGGTCTAATGGGTCAAGAAAATCTAACCTGGTAGTGGGGTGAGCAGAAACCGCACCGCAAACCGCAAAACCGCAAAAACCACCCCACAAAAACCGCACCACGGCAAAAACCGGTGGATCGGTTTTAAGAAAAAAAGAAAAACCGCAAATGCGGTGCGGTTGCGGTTTTACCCGTAAAACCCGCACCACAAAACCCGCACCGCACCGCGCATTGATTATTTAAAATCGGAAAATGACACATTGATTATTTTATCTGTGTTATAAGGCTTCTAGTGCATATTATCAATAATATTCTAAGTGATGTGTGTGTTTACATTAAATATATGCATTGTTATAACCGAAAAAACCAACATTGTAAGCCAATAACCGTAAAAACCCACATTAATTATATAAATTATAAGTGATGGTGCGGTGCGGTTAAAACCCGCAAAACCCGCAAAAAAAAACCCGCAAAACCGAAACCGCAAAAACCGCGCGGTTGCGGATCCTCACTTTTTAAAAACCGCAATTGCGGATGCGGTGTGGTTTTTGCCAGAATCCGCACCGATCCGCGCCATGCTCACCCCTACCTGGTACGACCGGTTTTAACTCGGTACTAATAGCTATCTTAAATAATAATCATGAGAAATGGTGTAAAAATGAGAAGAATAGATGCCTATAAGATTTGTTGCTTTAAGTGTACTTGATCGATACCAAAGATTTGTACTCAGGTGGTGCTTTGATGTACGTTTTATGAGTTATTATTAGGATTTTTATAATTAGATTATTCGTTGCTTGAACAAGACATGTGTGCTCGCTTGTGAACATCAAACCAAGTTTTCCGGTTTAAGTCTCAAACAATTGCAAAAGAAACAGTAAACCCATCTGAGAATTGTCACAAACAAAAACGTGTGCTTTCTTGTAGGTATTTCCTTAATTGGCTGCTTAGAACTCATATATGGATTATGAATGTGTTGCTTTCTTCCTCTTGAGAGTTTGTCTTTTGTTCATAAGGGGTGTGGTTGCATGTTGTATTCCATTACATGTATATGATATAAGCGGTCCCTAAAAGTTTGTTGCAAAGAGATTCCTAATCCAATATAAGCTGCATTAGGAATATAACAACAATATGAGAGATACAAATAAATGTTACATGCTGCAACTGTTTGACAATATCTTGAGCTCCATAAAATGATGATGTGCTATAAGTTTATTCATATTATAGCTTGACTAGTACTCCATAATTTACTGATTGTCCTCAGTCAGTACTTGGTATCATGTATTAACTTCATAGTTTTTTCCCTTCAACATTACGACTATAATCTTATTTCTACATTACAGTCTGTTTGGTTATATCCTACTTTTGCGTTCTTCATGTTTGTTCAACTTTATGCTATCAGGTTCTCTTTAGTGATGACTTCAGGAGATCGTTTGGAAAGCTGACAGGTTCCCGCTTGAAGAAGCAGGTTTTAAACCTTTTACTGAAACTTTCTAGTGGTTGGCGGCCCAAGAATAGAAGTATAGACTCATGTTGCAAGAATTCTTCACAAATCTTGAAACATTTTAAGGTTGAAGGGCTCTATGTGGTTTGTACTATTGACATCATTAAGGAAGCCAAATACGTACAAGTTTTAAAGGTTTGGGATGTATTAGCCTTAGACAAGATTCCCAATCTCACGAAAAGACTTGAGAGCATATTTTCCGCATACACAGATGCTTATATTAGAAGATGCACAGAGAAATGTCTAGAGGGGTATGATCGTTGTCTAGTGAATCTTAAGTTCTCAACTAGTAATTATATATGCTAATTATATTTTCTTTCTATTGTTTAGGACCTTAGAAGTTCCTAGCTTTTGGCCGGCATCCCAAGAGATTATCAAATTTCGATATTTGAGTGACAGTGAAAATGAAAGTAAAGGGAGTGTGATTTCGGGAGATGCTAGAAATTATGTTGAAAACTCAAAAGTGAGTGAAAGCTTGTTGCTGATGAAGTTCTACTCATTATCACGTGGGGTTGTGAGCCATTTGCTATCTGGTAAAGAAGTTGATCTACCGATGCAGGTCACGGATGAACAGATGGACATAATTCTATCTCCCAAAAGTTCATTTATCATTGGGCGATCAGGAACTGGAAAAACCACCATTTTGACAATGAAGTTGTTCCAGTGCGAACAGAAATTTCGCATTGCTTCTGAAGGGAATTATGAAGGGGAGAACAGCCGATTCAGGGGTGCTAAAGTTCTTCACCAACTTTTTGTGACCGTCAGCCCAAAGTTATGTTATGCCGTGAAACAAAATATTTCCCACCTAACAAGGTGCGCAAAGTACTCGTCTTTTTCCTTTTTTTTTTCTTCTTTTATTGTCTTGTTCTGACTTCAAGAGTTAATGTAATTGACAGTGTTTCAAGTAGTGTGAATTCATCAGCAGAGATCAATCTTAATGACACGGATGTGATTACATCAGAAGTCAATGATATTCCAGACACATTTATCAACATCCCGGTGAAATGTTATCCACTTGTTATAACATTTCATAGGTTTCTAATGATGTTGGATGGTACTTTGGGGAATTCGTTTTTTGAAAGATTTATCGAGGCAAGAGAAGGTTCTCATGGTAACAGTATAAGTTCTAGATCCGTTGCATTGCAAACTTTCATAAGATTAAGGGAGGTTACATTTGATAGGTTTGGCTCACTTTACTGGCCACACTTCAATTCAAGTCTAACCAAAAAGCTTGACCCGTCAAGAGTGTTCACCGAAATTATATCTCATATAAAAGGAGGACTGCAAGCAGGGGAATGCAGTGATGGAAAATTAAGCTATGAGGGTTACTGTTTATTGGCGGAAAGTCGTTCTTCCACTTTAACTAAAGAGAAAAGAAAGATGGTGTACACCATCTATGAAACCTATGAGAAGATGAAAATTGAAAGGAGAGAATTCGATTTGGGTGATTTAGTTAGTGACATTCATCATCGACTTAAAAATGGGAGTTATGAAGGTGACAAGATGGATCTGGTTTATATCGATGAGGTGCAAGATCTTAGTATGAGGCAGATTTCACTTTTTAAATATATTTGCCAAAATGTCAATGAAGGATTCATTTTTGCGGGTGATACCGCACAGACAATAGCAAGAGGGATTGACTTTAGGTTTCAAGATATACGATCTTTGTTCTACAAGGAATTCTTAAGTACTAGAACAACTGAAAAACAAGAAAAAGGTGTTGTATCTGAGATTTTTCAATTAAAACAGAATTTCAGAACGCATGCTGCCGTGCTTGATTTAGCTCAGAGTGTCATTGACATTATCTACCATTACTTTATTCACTCAATTGACAAGTTAGAGCCTGAAATTAGTCTTATATCTGGTGAAGCTCCTGTTTTGCTCGAGTCTGGTAGAGATGAAAATCCAATAGTGACAATCTTTGGTGATACAAGAACTAGTGGAGAAGTAGTCGGCTTTGGTGCTGACCAGGTGATATTAGTACGCGATAATGGTGCCAAAACTGAGATCTGTGAATATGTTGGAAAACATGCACTTGATCTCACTATATTGGAGTGTAAGGGTCTTGAGTTCCAGGTCAGATTCTTTTCCTTTCTGTTACGAATAGTTATCATTTCTGTTTCTAAATTGACTGCCAATGATTATTTAGGACGTATTGCTCTACAACTTTTTTGGAACATCCCCTTTGAAAGACCAGTGGAGAGTTATACATGGATACATGAAAAAACATAATTTACTCAACGTGAAACTTCCTCAGTCTTTCCCGACATTTGATGAAGCAAGACATACTGTTTTGTATTCTGAACTAAAACAATTGTATGTGGCCATTACTCGAACAAGGCAAAGGCTATGGATTTGTGAGAACAAAGAGGAGCTCTCCAAATCAATGTTTGAGTACTGGAAAATGAGGGGACTCGTTCAAATGCGTAAGCTGGATGACTCAGTGGCACAGGCTATGCAGGTACCAAGCAGCCCTCAGGAGTGGCAGGAACGTGGGAAAAAGGTTAGTTTATTTCCCTATTGCTGCTTTAATTTTTTTATGTATTGTTATTTTATTATCATATTTGACGTGCTTTCATAATATATATATGGTTTTCAGCTTTTCTATGAGAATAGTTTTGTAATGGCGGCATTGTGTTTTGAAAAAACTGGAGACATGATGTGGGAGAAATTGGCTAAGGCTTGTGGTCGAAGAGCATCGGCTGATCAAATACAAGCAACACATCCTGAATCTTATTTTCGTTATCTTAGAAAAGCAGCGGGAATGTTCGAGTCTATTGGGAAACTACAGTCTGCTGCATCATGTTATTGTGATTTGGGGGAGTATGAAAGAGCTGGTAATTTCTTTATTTCATCATAAATGCCTTTCTAATGGTTGATTGCTTGCCATGGTATAATTTAATGGGTCAAAATCTGATAAAAGAAATTAGCCAAAGGGGTATGGGCAAGTGGCTCAAAATGTTTTTATAGTCTCAGAAACTTTATTTTTTAAAATATTTAATTACAATAAACATAGGGTAAATGAGTGTTAGTGGGTTGGTGCGGTGTGTTTCAACCCATGCTAAGAAAGACCCGTTTCAACCCGGGCCCATTTCTGAGATGTTACCCAAACGCGCGACTCGCCCATCTTTCCACCTCTAATTTTTTTTTCTGGTTTTTCTTGTGCAGGGAAAATCTTTATGGATAAGTGTGGAAAGCTTGATGCAGCAGCGGAGTGTTTTACTCTAGCAGGATGTTATAATGAAGCTGCAGAAGCCTACGCCAAAGGAGATCAGTTCTCCAATTGTCTCTCAGTTTGCAAAAGAGGGAACCTTTTGGATAAAGGAAGGCAATATATAGTTAACTGGATAAAACATCCTAATGTCAAAAGTAACGAGTTAGAAGAAGTTGAGCAACAATTTTTGGAGAGTTGTGCTCTTAATTACCATGAACATAAAGATTCTAATTCTATGTTAAAATTTGTCAGAGCATTTTGCTCTATGGAATCTAAGCGTACATTCTTGAGGTCGTTAGGATGCCTTGATGAACTTTTGCTGTTGGAAGAAGAATCGGGTCATTTTGCTGAAGCTGCTGAGTTGGCAAGGTCATGGGGTGATCTTCTAAAAGAGGCTGATCTTTTGGAGAAGGCTGGACAGTTCAAGGAGTCTGGTCTTTTGTTACTTTGGCATGTGTTTTTTAATTCATTATGGGGAAACGGAAATAGAGGTTGGCCATTGAAACGGTTTCCTCAAAAGGAAGAACTTTGTGATAAAGTTGCTGGCAAAAATGGACTCCGACGTTATGTATGATTTTGTTTGTAGTGAGCTTAAAATACTCTCTGATCAGCATATCAGCTTGCCTGAGCTGAAGAAAGATTTCTACGTTTCTCAGAAGAATAAGAGTCTAACGGGAGATATATTGTCGATTAGGAAAATCTTAGATAAGCATCTTTATTTGAATTCCTCAAAGTATGATTGGGAGGATGATTTGCCAGTAAATATATATAAGCACTGTGAAGACAAGATGTTTCAGAACCGAGTATCTGTTAGAACTCTTGTTTTCTATTGGAATCTGTGGAAGAAGCATGTCATGGACATCTTCAGAAGCATTAAAGATCTTGAAAATGAAGTACTGATTACACAGTCGGGTCATGCTGATTTTTGTTTGTATTATTTTGGGGTGAGGAAACTGTGTGAAAAAGGAAACATGGTGTACTTGTCACTTAACAAGGATGCTGATTGGATAAGAAACACTGGTAACAAGGGTTTTCGTAGGGACGAGAAGCGTATACAACTTGATGCCAGGGAGTTGGTGTTTGCTATTCGGTCTAATTTGGAGTCTGAATTACTTTCTGTGGGTATAAAGGTACTTGAAACTCTTGACGCCCTATGTAAGTCAAAGTCAAAAGGTTCTCCATATCACCAAAGCACATCTCTCCACATTTTTGAGGTCTCCAAGTTTCTTTTAGACATTCAGTATCATAACCAAACGGAATTCCATATAAAAACAAGCTGCAGAATTTCCTTGACATTTCTTTAACTTATTTTGATCTTGTGTTTCCACGGGACTGGCGGAATGCAGTGTCTGGGGACTTGGTTTCCTTAAGGGATACTGATCTTTCAGTCAACTTAGTCGATGAGATTATTCTTAGAAATGTTGACATCAAGGGTGATCTCACCAATCGGGAAACTGGGAGGGCGATGATGATATTTCTTGGTTCCAGAACAAGTCTTAAGAAAGAGTCTATTAAAGGGCTTCATTGGAACTCCAAATGGAAACCGGTTGTGAAATATTTGAGATCTACTGATTCTGTTGCTGTACCACTCACGCATGCTTTGGAATAAACTTTTTTAACTAGCTGGAAGTCTCTTGATCTCATATCAACTCACAGCTATGTGTATCTATTGGATCGCCTTGTTTTAATGCTATCTTCCCTTACAGGAATTCTTTTCACTACAAAATCCTTCTTTGTTGAATGGTTTTCATATCTTCCCTCTACTGATACAACCTTCCCGGCACTTCAACAAAATGTAATGCTTGCAGAGTTAGACATTCTTGTTCAAAGAATCGAAGATAGGCCCTACAATGTAAAGACGACTGAAGCATGGATTCGAGCTTCAAAGATCATCGTCTCTGATGACCTCCCGCTTGTAGCGTTGAGGCTGGTAATGATTTTATCTTTAGTTTGTCTGCAAGTATCAGATAATTCTGAAGTATTACTTAGTTTGCTGAGTGGTGAGAAGAGTATTGTTCATTTGCTTCCGAAGAAGTTAGTGGCTAAATTACAAAGGAGAAGGTCAGGTTCCTGCTTGAATCTGAATCCAGAAGTGGTTGCAGAAGCGTTTGAAAGCGTAGATGATCCTCTCCTGACTGGGTATTCCGACGACAGGATTCCTCCAATCCATGCTCCTTGTGCTATATTTGTGGACCTCAAGAAATCTAAACAGGAGATAATGAGTGTATTGCTCCCAAGAAAATCTACCTCGGTCAGACTTCATCAAACAGTGTTGATGCTGGGACTACTACTAAGATATCGTCTTCTAACACATTACCAGAAGTAAACGTGAATATGAATCGTGTGGAACTGCCAGTGAATTGGAAAGTTCTAGAAGAAATATCTGAGGCTATGAATGGGAACAAGGGAGTGGCACTGAACACACTGTCTACTGCAGCCATGGTAAAGGTAATATATATTACTGAGTTTGAATGCAGTTGTCATTGGCGTAAGTTTGATCGCATCTGATTATCTGTTATCTTTTCAGGAGGTTGATAATAATATAGGCACATTAGCTACTATCCTTGATGAGCAAAAGTTATGTTCTGGCAATGATGCAAGAGTTGTAGGTGATGCATATGATGTATTTAGGCTACTTTCTTGTGCATTTGACTCAAGGTTAGACTTGCACTAATGTAAATTTTGAAGTGGTTACATGTCTTAGAACTAACTAAACAGAAATCCGTATTAAGATATATTGGTTGTTTGGATATTTTTTAGTCTAACAGAAGTGGATCAATCAGTTTTGTTGAATTGCGTGGAAGTTGGTTTGAGGAGGCTGCAATATGTTAGGCCAAAGATAGATGAATTCTTAAACCAATGTGTTACGAGTCAGGTATCAAAGGTTGAACAAACAGGTGATGGAGCGGTGATAGAAAATCAAAGCGAATGTGGTAACACTCAGGATGGTAACAACAAGAAAGGGAAAGGAAGCAACAAGGGGAAGAAGAGTAAAAAGAGCAAAGGTAAAAAGAAATGACACTGATAATTTAGGATGAATATTGAATGGTTTTCGTTGTTATGAAAAAAAAGTTATGAATTTTATGTTCAGAATTAGTAGATTTATCCGAATCATGGTGCTGTAAGAAGTTCAATAGAGAATTGAAGGAGGGTATGATCAATCATCAAGATAGCTTCATTAGCTGACGGGTCCTTGATCAAAGTATAGAAGAACTTACAACGAAAGGTTGTTATTCAGTTGTTTGAAAATTATTTATCTTGTTTCTCATTAGCCTCCAAAAAGAAGCTTTAGCATCAGTGTGAATAGTTTACTATCATTTACAAACTGAAAATTTTGAAAAACACTTGTATAAACTCATATGTTGATTAGTCTGCCTCGGGTCCTGATATTAAATCCGTATTTCACATCTTTCATCCACCGGTTAAGAACAATCAATGCATGTAAACGACATGCACATAACATGCACATGATACTTCATGTGTAACCTCTCCTTGTCAATAATCCAAACTCTTTGTTGTACCACTTTCGAGGCATAAAAGCATATAGATTTGTCTATATCACTAAAGGTTCAAGCAGAAGACTTGCAACAATAATTGATCTTGGTTTATCAGCTTAGTAGTTATGTTAGTTTAAACTATAATAAATAATTTATATGTTCCTTTAGTTTTAGTTTTTAAGCAGTTTTGTGACCTTAGGCAGTTTATGTCCAAGGTAGCAGTTTATGTAATAAGTTTATATTATTGAATAATCAAAACAAGGAGCATGCAAGTTGTCTTTCTCTGTTGGTGTGAATTTTTAAGATATCGGAGAGTTTTTCACTAATAGCTCTCAAAGAATCATGAACAAACGAAACAAAAAAGGCGAACATTAAACAAAACACAAACCCCATCTTATTTTACCTCACAAAGACCTGTAACGAGATCCATAGGTCGGTTACCATAACAAGATTACTAGCATAATGCTCGTTATTTCTATGTAATGTGCATGCATATGCGACATTTTCTTTCTTCCCTTTTGGATTATATTAGTATATAATGAATCCTTGCGTGGTTTTAACGTCCAGGTTTTCGCGCATTTATCGTTTTGGATACATAAAGGGGCGGGAACCATATTCTTCCACATTAGGATACATGTTTCCAAATTTTATTGTAGTTTCTTTTTTCAAATAAGTGTTCAAATGCATGTATCATATTTACTGTAGCCATACGATGGTTGTCTTGGCAGCCATACGTTTGGTTGTCTTGGCAGCCATACGTTTGTGTTATAACATTTTTTCTGTCATTTTAGTTTTTTCTCATATAGCTCGGAACTTATAACGTAACCCAAAAACACATTTCTTTCATCACCCAAATTATAAGACACCTTTTGACCCACACTTAACCTAATAAAATAAAAAATGATAAATATTTGTGTTTGGCGTGCATCCATTGACAAACTCCCTACCAGGTATAATCTTGTCTCTAGGGGAATAAACATTGAGTCTGACCGCTGCCCTTTATGTGAGATTGCTATTGAAACCGCGTGTCATAGCCTCATTGAATGTCATATGGTGATTCCTTTTTGGAGAAAGGTGTGGAACTGGTGGCAGCTTACACCTCCCACTTCGTTCCCGTTATTATCCATCAAAGATATTAATATGGGATCCTTGGTAAACCTTGGAAATCCCAAACTCAACAAGTTTCTTCATGGTGTTTTCCAATGTGGGTTATGGTTAGTCCGAAATGGAGATATTGGTCCACGCGACTCCGGAGTTGCGCACAACGGTGCTTAATGAAGATATATTCCAGTCTATTCAAAGGCTCTCGAAGACGTGGTTCTCTTCTCATTGTAAGTCGATTTCTTGTAATTGGAACTGCTGGACCGCATGCCCTTGGTGTCTGCTTAATGACGCTTAGTTTTGTGTCGTGTCTTAGTTTCCTGGTTGTTTTGTTGTTGTTGCCTCGTGTTTCTTTGGCTTGTCTTTTGTAACTGTTTCTTGGCTATGCCTTAGAGAACTTAATAATATTTCAGCTTTTCAAAAAAAAAGTTATGCCTAATTTACCGTACAACGCATATTTTTGCAAAATTGAAACATATCCCACATCTCCTTCCTATAGTCATTAATGAAAGGGAAATGATTGGCACACTCAGATAATTGATTTGCACACTCACAGTACAAGCAAATAAAGCACCGTGTGAATTTTGTACAACCATTTAAAGCATAAATAAGAGTGTCCTAATAAATTTTAGAAGTGTGCAAATCATTATCCTTAATGGAATAGAGTACTAATTAGTTGGCAAATTGTTAATAAAAATTAATAATTAAAAAGTTATAATCACTACAAGGGTGAGAATCATGAAATAACTTTCCTTTCATCATAAATACTAGAAGGGTATCCGCGCCTGCGGGTACCCTGTTACGATTAACAGGAGAAATAGATCCCGGTGAGGCCCGGTTCACCCGTTTGTATTGGTTCTGACGGGTCCTCTTTGGTTCGTTTTCAGACGGCTTTTATTGGCTAGCCGAACCGATGGCGACTCCAGTTCCCGGTTGAAACTGTTTGTCTGGTCCGGTTTTCAAAACTATATATACCATCAACTTGATGAAGCTTTGTCTGTTTCATTAATTTACAATGTGTGTAATAACATGTACTTTTCATTTTAAGTGTGTTTTAAAAATAACATTAATTAGTGTGTTTAATTAGTTTATACTTTGGATTATGTTGTAGCTTGTTTAGATTGCACATTATGAATTTTTTTTGTACTTTTGAGTAAGAGAGTGTTTTAATTGGTTATATTTAATTTGGTAGATGTGCTTTTAATTTGTTGTACAATGTGAATATATTATTGTAATTTTAAGTAATGAGATGTTTTAATAGGAGTATTAATTATGTGTTAATTAATATCTTAATGCATTAAAAAATTGTACAATTTGTTTCTTTTTCTGTATGTTTCAATTTTCAAGTTTGTAATGTCTTTGTTGGTGCAACATTGACAAAGATCTCCTTTATGTTTTGACGATGACAAACAAACGTTCACAACACTTAAAATAACAAACGATAGCACAAATCCAGAATTCCTGGCGCGCCAACGACACGTCAGCGCGTGAGGTAGCGCGCCAGTGGTTGTCTTGATTTTACAGATTTTGTTTTGTCGGCTTTTCTCTTACCCTACACATGTGGAAACTTTAATAAACATATGTACATGATACTTGAGCATTTGTGAACACTCCAAATGAGATTTAGACTTAGAGAGGAGCAAAAACAAATCCTCCCGTTTTTCAACAAAATAACAACTTAATTCTTTTATCAATTGCCTCTAGCCAAGGCCGAAACTTCTTTCTAAACCTAGTATGAATATACTTTCAACATACCATCAAACGAAAGTATTCATTTGACCTTAATCCGGATTTACGTTGTTTTTAATCACGTAACGGGGTTTACTCCCTTATTGGTCAAACTAAGTCAAAGGTCACTTTGAGTAAACGCATCCTTTCTTTTTATGGGATATGTTTTACTTTAGATGCAAAACACTTAGCTTGTTTGCATCAAGATGATTAGTGATCAAATCTATTATTGATAATATGGATTAAAGTCTAAATGACTAATTAAGTTTGTAGTAATTGAAGGTTAATCCTACTTTGATCATTCCCACCTTTTCTATATAAATAATTTACAAAATCCCACAAGTACTCCTCATACATCACCTACACCAACTCTCCTCTAAACATTCACCTAAACATTTGTTAATCCCTTCTATCCAACAAATGATTATTCACATCTTCCACACACTCTAAATAATCCTTTCCTAAACCATTCCATAATCAACATTGCCCATCTCTTTTCTCTCTTATGGAAATGTGATTATCTACCCAATCAATCCTTTGATTATCATCCGTATCACTTAAACCTTCCTCACTACAAAGTCTATACCTTCTCCATATAAACCTTCACCAAGCACACCCACATGAGACAACTCACATTCCCTTACACAATGTACCTTCCTTGTATTTGTTGTACCTTTTGTCTCCTAACATTCCAACATAGGCTCCTATCCATCACATCTTAACATTTTCTACCACACAATCCTTATTCATTCTATTCTTCATCACAACATTCACACAACACCCATTTGAATTAAAATTACACACATACACACACACACAAAGCTTATCCTATACTCCTATCTTATACACACACTCACACACTTCTATATATGAATGTAAATCCTCACATACTTCATCAAACTTCCCTCACACACTTTGCCAACTCACACTTCCTAACGATTCAAATTTAAATTAAAGCAAAGGATCCCTTCTATCACATCACCATCATATCCAATCCAACTCATTACAACCCATATCCAACTCACCCTTAACCTTATCCTAACACTGAAATTCAAAATTTAAATTTGAATCTTTAGATCACAGACACACAGACACACACCCAAAGCTTCTCCCATACTCTTATCCTATACACACACTTACACACACTCATATTTGAATTCAAATCCTCACATACTTCACCAAAGCTTCCCCCACACACTTTGCCAACTCATTCTTCCTAACAATTTAAATTTGAATTTGAGCAAAGGCTCCCTTCTATCACATCACCATCACATCTATTACAACTCATATCCAACTCACTGTAACTCACTACACCTCACAACCTTATCCTTATCCTAAAAATTCAAATTTGAATTTGAAAGAGAGGCTCCTTTATATCACATCACACCATCACATCATGCTAACTCATTCCATCTCATCCTTATCCCACATGTCTTAATTAAATTTGAATTTGAATTTCAAATTCCATCTCTCAACATCCACACTTCCCCACCAAGTTTGGAATATTTTATTGGCATATTCTTTCTCCTAAGCCATGCCAACTAACTTACTTAACCATAGTTAGGTTCCAACTAAACTATTTATCTTTGAGGAATACTCAAAATATACATTTTGTCTAATAGTTCTTCTCTATCTCTTTCATATTGGACAAACATCTCCAAAACGCTTTTTATTACTTCACAAATATTTTTATCAAATGGCTATTTGAATTGGTTGACCTTGAGTGTAAGAATAATGGAAAGGTCTATGCGTGAAGTACAATTGGGGGTTTAGCAAGAACGGGTATTTAAATCGTCAAAAATGGGAAAAACCCGATACGAATTTCTGACGCGCTAGTCATGCGCTGGCGTGTGGGATAGCGCGCCAGTGGCTGTTTGGAAAAGCCAATTCTGGTTCTGGCTTATAAATACCCCCTCTTTGGCTCTTGTATTCCTCACCTATTGCCACTCTTTCTTTCCTCACTTTCTCCTCTCCTATCATCTAAGTCTAAAACTTCAAAGTGTTATAATCTTTTCATTCTATCATCTTATTGAAGTGAACACATCATTTCGCAAGAGAGACACACAAGTACTTAATCCACACTGTGTGTTATGTTGAGGGTCTTCTTTTCTTATACCATTTCTATTAGAATTGAGTCTCTAGGCTAGGTTAGGGATTGATTCTTGAATCAACTTATCATTCAATTTGGTTGTAAGGGAAGTCTTGTATCTTAGTGATCAAGCCTAGATCATTGGGGATCTAGTTGGGGTTTTGGCAAGATTCCAAAGAAAAGTTCTTAGTGGTCCTAGTTGATCTTAGTGATCATAGAAGAAAATTCGAATCACGGGTTCTTAGGGGTGGATTCTGTTAGCCTTAAAATATTGAGTCAGAAATGAAAGCTCGGTCTCTGGACATGGAAGCTCGGTCTTTATAATATTTACGTTGTAATAGGCTAGAAATGGGTATTTGGGCTCGTTAGTTAATCTAATATTGTACGTGTATCAGGCTAAAGCCCAAAGCAATCCCGAGCCCATTCCACCTTACAAAAACCCAAGGCTCAAAATACTTAGGCTATAAATACCCATTCTCCACAATGGATAAGGGTTGGTTGTTCATTTTGTGTAAGACATAATATTGTGCAATCCAAACACTCCCTTTCTTCTCTCTTCATTTCTTTCTTTCTTCCTTCTTTCTTCTCTCATTGATTTCGTGTACTAGTCATGAAGTGTAAGTGATATATTGATTCTTACAATTGGTATCAAGAGCCACGGGGTGGGTTTCGTGTTTTGTGGTTTTGTTTTAGCTTATTTCGAAGCTTATTATAAAGCTTTTTTGGTTCGGCTTTTTTTATATAAGCTCTCTGAGTCAAAAAATCTTGTTACTTTCTTGTATAAAACCTTTTGTGATAAGTTTGTGGTAAACTCAAGCCAATATAACAGCTTATTTGGGCTTAAAAGTGATCGGCTTATCTTTCTTTTTCAAACCGTACCTAGTTGATCACTTTCGGCTCATTTTCTAGCTTCTTGTTGTTGTTTTTGATACTCCACTTGTACTTTCCTTATTTTCAAGGCTATTAGTAGCTTTTTGAGGTACAAACAACTTATTTGGATTCAAAAATTTGGGTTTTAAGTTGAATACTGCAGAATATGTATGAATAATGCGGTTTATGTATGATGACTGCGATTTATGTTTGAGTTCTGCGGTTTATGTAGAAAAATTATCTTGCGGTTTATGTTTCCTTATTTTTGCGGTTTATGCAATTTTTTATGGTTTACGTTTCATACCTTTCTGCGGTTTAAGACAAACAGGTGATACACTTTTCTGCGATTTATGACATTTAAAGGAAACGAAACTCTGGCCAAAATTACATAATCCTGCGGTTTATGTTATGAATCCTGCGGTTTATGTAGTTTCCTAATTTCTGTGGTTTATGTATTTCACCGCGGTTTATGTTTCACACATTTCTATGGTTTAAGTCAAACAGGTGTTACCATTTTCTGTGGTTTATGACATTTTAAGGAAACGAGATTTTGCTAAAATTTTCATTTCTCTGCGGTTTATGTCATAAGAAGCCACTGCGGTTTATGTCATAACAGGGCACTGCAGTTTATGTAATACAAATTCCTGCGGTTTACGTATTGCAATATTTTTGCGGTTTATGTCACTGAAATAGAAGTACTGAAAATCATTATTCGTTAACAATTTCGATACTCATTTTTGGTTTAACCAATTTCGGTGAAACACTTTTTGGACTATTATTGCATTATTTCATTTGGACTTTAACGACAACAATTCTATTTTCACGGTTTCTTCTTGATTTAGTAAAATCCTGCGAAAGACTCACTTTTTTTCCCGGTTTAATTTAGAATTGTAAAATCATGTGAACTAGAATTTCATTCTCATAACCACAACAACAATCACTTTACCTACTTAAGATCCTACAAAATCATTTTCACTTCATAACACAACAATCATTCATCATGACTACTCGAATAACAACATCCACAACAGGCAGTCAAATGCATAACAACATCATGGCAGCTGATTCAAGAGACCGTCCACCAATGCTTGCATCGGGAAGATATGCTCAGTGGCAATCACGTTTCATGAGATATGTTGATATAAAACCAAATAGTGAAGCCTTGAGAAAATGCATCCTACAAGGTCCTTACAAGATTTCAAATATCATAATTCAAGGTCAACCTGCAACAGATGAATCTCCAGAAGTTCCAGAATGAACAATTGTTATCCTGAAAACAAAGCTCATTATGATAAAGAAAAGAAAGCAATTCACTTGCTTTTGACTGGAATTAGGGATGATATTTACTCAACTGTTGATGCTTGCAAGACAGCTCATAATATGTGGATAGCCATTGAAAGGCTACAACAGGGTGAATCTCTTAACAAGCAGGATGTCAAGACTAATTTATTTTAGGAGTTTGGAAAATTTACTTCAAGAGATGGAGAGTCAATCGAGTCGTACTACTCCAGATTTTACAAAATGATGAATGAAATGGTAAGAGACTAGTTGGAAGTTGCTACTATGCAAGTGAATGTTTAGTTTCTTCAACAACTTCAACCAGAATGGTCAAGATTTGTGACTATTGTCAAGCAAACCGTTGACTTGGACAAGGAATCATATCACAAGCTCTTTGACATTCTGAAACAGTACCAAAAGAAGTTAATGAAATCCGTGCTAAGAAGATAGCTAAGAATGCAAATCCACTAGCATTTGTTGCTGCTGCTCAACAATATCTAGATCTTTATTATCAAGCACCAAAATCTCAAAGTCATATGGCCCACATCAAGAAATCATATTCCACCAGATTAATGTATCGTACCAGACACAAAGCAAAAGCGATATCCAAACCAATCACACCCTAATCTGAGTAGCTTCTGAAGAAGACAGTGATCTAGAACAAGCTCAGAAAGACAAGGATATGCAGAAAAACTTCGCACTCATCACAAAATACTTCAAAAAGCTCTACAAACCTACCAACAACAACCACAAAACTTCTTCAAACTTCAGGAACAAGAATGTGGATACTACTCCATGATACATAAATGAAAATCAGACTGGGCAGTTTAGGAATCAGAGGACATTGACTGTTGCTGGGGCTAAGGAGACTGTAGGCAGTTAGGTAGTGCCGCAGACGGGGATATAGTGTTTTAATTGCAAGGAATTTAGGCATTTTGCTAAGGATTATAGGAAACCACAAAGGGCAAAAGATTACACTTATCACAAGGAAAAGATGTTGTTGTGCAAACAAGTGGAAGATGTTCATGTACAAGTAGAGCAAGCTGATTGGCTAGAGTACATAGATGAATAAGTCGATGAACAAGAATTGGAAGCACATTACATGTACATGGAAAAGATCCAGGAGGTTCAGACTACTGATTCTGGACCATCCTTCAATGATGAGCCATTGGAAAAGGTACATTTTAACGATGACTATAATGTGTTTGACAATAAAAGACATCATTCTGAGCAACATGTTTTAGTTATAAAATGTGTAGTGGAAAAGGTTGTAGGATTTTCATTCTTATGATTCATCGATATGTGGATCATGAAATCAAGTGACCACCAAAATGCTGTAGAATGGTGCTGAGAGCGGTGCTATGCTTGGCTAATTTAATTGCAATTTAAAAAGTGACACTGATGAAAAAACAAAAAAGTACATAAGCAATTAAGGATAAGAAAAAAAAATACATACTCTGCTCATTGATTACAAGAGTGAAAGTCTGAACTCTGTAGAGTTGCAAATATAGTCTTAAGAAAAAATATAAACCCAATTTTTTTTTTCTAATAGAACTCGAGATAGATGCATAATTGCACTTCAAAACAAAGAGATTGAGCTTGAGAAGTACAAGACTTACTATGATTGTACAATTGAACATGACAAAATTGAACATAAATTAAAAGAAACTCTAGAACTATTAGCTCAAAAAGAACATGACATAAAAGAAGGTTTGAAAATAAAAGCATATGAAATTTCTGTTGTCAAAGAGAACATGGCGACGAGTTAGTTCAAAACATAGTCTTTTTAATAAAATCAGTTACGAAGTCTTGTAAAGAGAAAAACACGGTAATAAAGGATTTGAAACTTAAGGAAGAAAACGATCTTGACAAATTGATTGCGATGGAAAAACAATTAAATTTTTTGAATTGTTTATAAAGGAAATCAATCAATTGAAACCATTCATATGTTAGCCCCCAAAGGTTCAACATATAATGGAAGACCAACTTTTGCAAATCCTATGTACCTCAAGAGAGCTCAATCTGAAAAGCTATGTTTATATGAGATCCCATATGACACATTTGATCTTACAAACAGATTTGCCCCTGATAGGGAAGAGACCTTGACTCTTGAACAAGATAGTAGATCCAAATTGAATAAAAACTTAGTGAAACCATACGACTACACAAAAAAAACAGTCTTTATGAAAATTTTAAACCACCATCACGGGAATATCTTGATCAATTGGCACACGCAAATGAAGTTCGAAAGAAAATGTGGCGAAAATATTTTGTAAAGAATAAACCTCACATTGTTAAAAACATCGGTTTTCTACCTACTTAAAAATCAATAAGCAAGAGTAGAAAAGCTTATAATGTAATGACTAATAACATAAATCATTTCAAACAAATTGTTGATTTAGCTTGGGAAAGACATACGTATGATGCATTTCGTGCACCATATCTATGAAGATTATGACCTCACTTTGAAAAATTGTTTGATGCCTTTGCACTAAAGGACCAAAAAATTTGATTAGTTTCATATTTGTTTTTTTTTAAAAAAAAAAAAAAAAAAAAAATGAACTTAAACAAGAGTTGTTTGCAGATTTACCGTACGTTAATCACTTGAAACGAGAATTGACGAATTGAATGACAAAGATTGATTTTTAATATATATGATTTCTTCTCCAGAGTGTATTTATAGGAATATGTTATGTGTTCTTATTTGCATTCTTTATCTGATTTAGATGCTCATAGTAAATTGCAATGTCTATTCTTCATTAAAATCAAAGAATGTGAATGTCTTGCAGAAAAGCTTTCTAAACAAACTGAAAATGTTAGTAAAGAAGTTTATAATGAGTTTTTATGGAGTTTTATTAAACTTGAATAACATTCGATTTCTCTTGAAATTGCTTTACAACAATGTCAAGAACAAATGAAAAACGACACAGTTTGCACGAAAATAAGAATGTGGATACTTTTCCAAGATACAAGAATGACAATCATACTAGGTTAGTTTGGGAATCAAAGGACAGTGACTGTTGCCAGGCTAGAGAGACTGTAGGCAGTTAGGTAGTGCATCGGACCAGGATATAGTGTTTCAATTGTAAGGAATTTGGGCATTTTGCCAAGGAGTGCATGAAACCAAAAAGGGCAAAAGATTACACTTATCACAAGGAAAAGATGTTGCTGTGCAAACAAGCTAAAAAAGGTGTTCCATTACAAGCAGAGCAAGCTGATTAGATAGAGGACACAGATGAAGAAATCGATGAACATGAACTAGAAGCACATTATAGTTTCATGGAAAAGATTCTAGTGGTCTTACCTGCAGAATCAGGATCTGATGCTGAGCCATTGGAAAAGGTACAATACGATGCTGAATATAATGTGTTTGTCAATGAGACACAACATTCTGAGCAACCTAAATCCATTAATAACACATGTCTAGTGGAAAACATTGATAGTAATGTCATTCCTGATTCATTGGATATGTGTGATAATGATAATTAGGCTGACCAAAAATACTTAAGAATGTGATGATGAGCGTGTTGTGCTTGCTAATTTAATTGAAAATTTAAAACTTGATACTGATGAAAACAAAAGGATTCAAAGGCAACTAAAGAAAGCAAACACAACACTCTCTCATGAATTACAAGAGTGCAAGTATGCACTTAAAGATTGCAAATCTAGTCTTGGGGAGTCTAATAAAACTCGAGATAGATATTTAGTTGCACTTCATGATAAAGAGGTTGAGCTTCAGAAGTACAAAATTTTCAAAAACCATACAATTGAAAATGACACACTTGAACGTAAATTAAAAGAAACTCTAGGATTATTATCTCAAAAGGAACATGACATAAAAGAAGGTTTGAAAATAAAAGCATACAAAATTTCTATTGTCAAAGATAAAAATGATGAGTTAGTCAAACAAAGTCTTTTAACAAAACCAAGTTATGAAGGTCTTTTCAAAGAGAAAGATAAGGTAATAAAGGATTTGAAACTTAAGGAAGGACACGATCTTGACAAATTGATTGCGTTGGAAAAACAACTAAAGTTTTTGAATGAAACTGTTTATAAACGAAATCAGTCAATTCAAACCATTCATTTGTTAACCCCTAAAGGTTCAACATATAATGGAAGACCATTTTTTGCAAATCCTATGTACCTCAAGAAAGCTCAATCTGAAAAGCCAGGTTTGTATGAGATTCCATATGATAAATGTGATCTTGCAAACATATTTGTTCAAGGAAATATCACGATCAAGCGGGTTTCTTACGTCGAAGGCCTCAATCATAATCTCTTCTCGGTTGGTTAATTTTGTGATGCAGATTTGGAGGTTTCATTTTAGAAATCTACTTGCTTTGTTAGAGATCTTCAGGGAAACGATTTAGTTACTGGTAATCGTGGATCTGATCTATATACATTTCTCTTTAAGAAACAACTGTACCAACTCTAATATGTTTTATGGCTAAAGCTTCACCAACTCAAGCATGGTTATGGCATCGAAGACTTTCTCATCTTAATTTCGACACCATTAACTTGATTTTAAAGAAGGATATTTTGAACGACTTACCAAAGTTAAAATATGTCAAAGATCAACTGTGTTCATCTTGTGAATTGAGTAAAGCAAAACGAAGCACATTCAAGACAAAGATTGTTCCAAGTTCTAAAGGACGGTTAAATTTGCTTCATATGGACTTATGTGGTCTAATGCGGATTGAAAGCATCAATGAAAAGAAATACATTCTGGTGATCGTTGACGATTATTCTCGATACACTTGGACTCTCTTTCTAAGAACCAAAGATGAAACACCAGAAGTACTTAAAGACTTTCTTAAGATGATTCAATGAAATCTTCAAACCCAGGTGATTACTGTACGAACTGATAGAGGCACATAGTTCTTAAACAAGACACTCCATGCATACTTCAAAGAAGAAGGAATTGAACACCAAACATCCACTCCTCAAACACTTAAACAGAACGGCATTGTTAAAAGACAAAAACCGTACTTTGGTTGAGGCTTCTTGAACAATGCTTTCAGCTTCTAAACTTTCTTTATTCTTTTGGGCTAAAGCTATAGCAACCGCATGTTACACTTAGAATAGATCTCTCATCATCCCTAGACACGAAAAGATACCATATCACATCATCAATGGCAGAAAACCTTCTCTTAAACACCTTCACATCTTTGGTTGCACTGTTGCATAACCAGAGATGGTGAAAATCTAGACAAGATAAAAGAAAAAAGGGATCCGTGCATCTTGGTGGGATATTCTACTCAGTCCAAGGGATATAGAGTCTACAACAAGAGAACCAGATTGATAGTTGAATCCATTCAAATCAACTTTGATGAAATCAAGGAATTGTCAAAGGCGTCAGATTATGACAACTCTGGCCTCGTGCCCCCACTACAAAAGACTTTAGATCATAACCGTTCAGAACACGACATTCAAAACCACAGCAATGAACCGTTAAGTTCAATGCTGGTTCCAATTGTTTCTCCTCCAACTGATACATATACACCATCACTACAAGAGTTGGATTTTCTTTTCAGTCATTTATACGATGAATTTTTCACTGCATGTACTTCAAGTGTCAACAAGTCTTCTTATCCCATATTCTACTCAACAAGACACATAACCTACAATGAATGTTCAACCTACAACATAACCAATCACTCTAACTACAACTGTTCATGCTGAGGAAAACACCGATAATCAAGCAGAAGATGCACATTTTAAAGCATATAAATTTATCAATCCATTTTGTGCACCGGTACAAGAAGTTGCTGAGTCTTCCTCATGCAATGTTGATAATTCAAACATGCATACATTCTACCAACGTCACCAATATGAACACCGATGGATAAAAGATCACCCGTTAGAACAAGTTCGTGGAAATCCATCCAAGCCAGTGTAGACAAGACGACAACTTGCAACAAATCCTGAAATGTGTATGTACGCGCTCACCGTGAGTACTGCTGAACCATCAAACATTAAGGAAGTAATGGTTGATCATGCATGGATCAAGGCAATGCAGGAAGAGCTTCACCAATTTGACAAACTCAAAGTCTAGGAACTTATTGACAAACCCTTTGGAAAGACAGTGATTAAACTAAAGTGGTTGTGGGAAAAAAAGAAAGATGAAGACAATACTGTTATTCGCAATAAGGCACGACTCGTAGCTAAGGGGTATGCACAGGAAGAGGGTATTGATTTCAAGGAATCTTTTGCACCAGTCACTCGTTTAGAAGCAGTTTGGATTTTCGTTGCCTACGCTGCACATAAATCTTTTACAATATACCAGATGGACGTTAAAACGGAATTTCTTAATGGTCCACTGATGGAAGAGGTTTATGTTGCTCAGCCAGATGGGTTCGTTGATCCTGATCATCCAGAGAAAGTTACCATCTAAGAAAAGCTCTATATGGATTGAAGCAAGCTCCCAGAGCCTGGTATGATGAACTCTTAAATTTCCTAATGTCTAAAGGCTTTACTAAAGGTATTATTGATCCTACTCTGTTTACAATAAGATACGGGGAGGACATTCTAATTATGCAAGTATACGTCGATGACATTATTTTCGGGTCTACAAACCTAAAATTTTCTAAAAGATTTGAAAAATTAATCCACATAGATTTGAGATGTCCTTAATGGGGGAACTGAAATTCTTTTTAGGACTTCAGATCCACCAATCCCCAAGAGGTATCTTTATTAACCAGGCCAAGTACGCTTTAGAGATACTCAAAAAGCATGGTATGGATAAATGTGATATCATTGGTACACCAATGGCTACAAAACCTAAACTGTATGCAGATTTGAGTGTAACACTCGTTGACCAAACATGATATCGTAGTATGATCGGGTCACTCATGTATCTCACATCCAGTAGACCATACTTAGTGCAAGCAGTATGCTACTATGCATGTTATCAAGCAAGACCTACAGAAAATCACCTCAAAGCACCTCAAAGAGGTTAAAAGGATCTTTCGATACTTAAAGGGAACTATTAATATGGGACTCTTGTATTCGAAGGATTCTGGTTTTGAACTAACCGCATTTTTAGATGCTGATTATGCCGGATGCCTTGATACTCGCAAAAGCACTTATGGAGGAATACACTTCCTAGGTGAAAAGCTAGTCAGTTAGATGTTAAAGAAATAGGACTACACTACAATGTCTTCAGCAAAAGCAGAGTACGTGGCGTTATCCGCAAGTTGTGCTCAAGTAATGTGGATAAGGACACAACTTAAGGATTATGGCTTCAACTACAACAAAATACCATTGTACTGCGACTCGCAACTAGCCATATCAATTTCATGCAACCCCGTGCAGCATTCCCATACCAAGCACATCAATGTCCGCTACCACTTTATCAAGGAACAAGTTAAACGTGGTATAATTGAATTGTACTTTGTCAGAACTGAATACCAATTAGCTGACATGTTTACTAGAGCCCTTCCCTAAGAAAGGTTTTAGTATCTCGTCAGACGAATTGGTATGAGATGTTTGACTCCAGCAGAACTGGAGGTTCTGGCAAATGAGACTGCTTAATATGTCATCAAACATCGACTTGTAAATATTTTTGAGAAAAAAAAAATACAAAAATATAAAACCTATAAAACTAAATACAAAAATATAAAATTTCAAAAGCAAATACAAAATCAAAAAAAAAAAAAAAATTCCAAAAAGAATCTCCTCGACATGTCTCTTAGAATCGATAATATTTACGTACCTAGAAATGTCAATTCATATTGACACGGGTGTGTAAATGAAGTTCGAGAAAGCGTTCAAAAGTTTTAAAACATGTCATTTCTAATTTTCTTAATGGCTTATGTGCACCTCAGTACATAACCCGGACTTCAAATAAAGGAAAGCTCATCTATAAAGATAACTTATCCTCACAATGAGAAAATCAACTTTTCTCAGTCTTGAGCAGTTCTTTCAATACATTCAAAGTTTTGAGCTCAAGAAATGAATTTTGTACGCATAAGTGCATTTATCCTTAGTGTTAGAAGAGAAGTCTTCTAACATGTAGTTTTTTCAAAGAGTTGAACATAATTTTTCAATGATAATTCAAAAATTTTCAAAATTGTTGTTCAACACTCCGCTCCTCACAAAGTTTTCAATGACAATCATATTCTAACAAATGGTATCATTTTTATAAACGAGTCAATTGTTGAAGGGGAGTTTTTCGAAAAATAAAGTTTTCATGTTTTTGGATACATCATCTCACGACAATTCTTATGTATTCAAAACATTAATTAAAGTCTCTTAATAACGAATCAGTAATAATAACGACAACTTACTATAGAATGTTTGTTATAGGATGATTAAGTGTTTGAGCATAAGTTTTCAAGAATTATTCAATGACAATTCATAATCTTTTAAAATTATGTGCTCAACACTGCCTCAACCTCAATTTTATATTATTTTTACAACTTAGTATCATTTTTTTGGTGTCAAACATATGTAAAATTAAGGGGGATCAAGAAGAAAACGTCTAACATAATTTATGCTGAAACATTTTCTTTCCATGGAATTTTCAAGACAAATTTTAATCACTTTGTATTTTAAAGACTAAGTGAATTAGTATTTAAAATAAGGGAAGAAATGTAATTAAGATGTGATCTATATAATAATAAGTGATCTAAAGACTCAAGAGTGCTTTATACTCTTATCCACATGTGCTAAACACTTTCATTTATCGATGCACGTGTAAAGGGGGAGTCTTTCTAAAAGATGTAACTCTCAAAGTGTTAAACATTTTGATAATTCTATCAAACACTTTGATTGATTTTTCAATGGTTTTATGGTTACGATCTTTTACCCAACAAACTATTAATTTCATGACGATTCTAAAGTCATAAGGTGGTTAGGTTAGGTATTAGCCCTATGATCTAAACAGAACCGGAGGGATCTACCCAAGGACACTCCATAGTTAGAAATAGCAGTCCTTAGGTATGATTGGAGATGAATGAGAATAAGAGAATAATGCCGACTAAGACATGAGTTAACACGAGAACAATCACAACAAGGTGTTAGTAATGACGTCTTGGTAAGCATTGAAGGGGTTGAAGAATGAAAAAGAAATGTATGGATAAAGTGTGAAAAGAAAGAAGCCCTCTACACACCTTAGGAGGAAACCGGGTCAATACATATGCTATTAGTTTTCACAAAGATAAATTCTGGTATTGAAGACAAGACATCATGGACCCAGTGATGCACTGCATAACCCTTCCCAGCCATTTAAGTTTCTCTTAACAGATACTTGTCTCATTTGTCACGGAGATACACTCGACTTCTATTGAATTTCTTACTCCGAGTTAGTTGATATTGAATAGGTGGCAGTCTACTCCAGCCTCTGATTAATAAAACCAAAACGCACTAATCGAGTCTAGAGCCAAGAGATCAATAAAATAAATCTCATTGGGACACATTCCATGACAAACACTTGTTGAAAAACTAATAAGTTCACAAGCTATTAACAAGAGTCCTAAGCATTATCCTTGTGATTATGCCAGAACATTAGAGTGATACTTTTTAGTATTTACAGTGATGATGGAAATCCTTCCAGAGCCAACATCAAACAAGCTCTGCGGTAGGCGACTTGCGAGATTCTATATGAATCAAACTTGTGACAACTGGATTTCATTTTTGGTCTAATAAATGAATTGACGACTCAATCAAAAAGATAGTAACTATCTGATTCACTCATATCGTGTTGTCTACTTTGAGACGTTTTGATATTGAGAACAAGCAAGCATGGTGAATATAATACATCTATGTTAGAGGATCTTACGCTTTAAGCTAGAAACCATGTTAAGGAGATTCTTCTAATTTGAGTCTACCTGATCACAGGTTAGTCCTCATGAAACCGGAGGCTATCACAACCATATTCTGATGAATGACAAAGCTATTTTCGTCCATATCCGCTGTTTATCACTAACATTAAAATGCAGGTACAAACGACAGTGTTGATGCCTTATTCCAGCAAAGTCTGATTTATTACCACATGATCATGCTTAAGCTACAAAGACATACAATAAGCATCAAGATTCAAGAATCAAGAAAGCTCAAGAATTAAAGACAAAGACTTTTGAAACTCTGATTTTCAAGATCTTCCTTAAAGATATCAAGATTATCAAGACAAATATTGTCAAGGGAGATTGTTAGCAAGCTTTCAAGATGATGCAAAGTATGAGAATGTTGATCAAGACACAGGATCACAAGATGGCAAAGACGACAAAGACAAACAAGGAAAAAGATTTAAAGATCTCAAAACTAAAGACAAAGTCAAAAGACAATGACAAAGGCTTAAGATCAAAGATCACAAAGCATGAAGGAACAAGCCTACAACAAGATAAAGACCAAGAACAAGACTCAAGAACTCAACGAAAAGGCAATCACAAGAAATCCAAGATCGTTAACATAGAAGCTTGGAATCAGTAAGGAAACCTCGCTTCCAGGGAGATTGTTAGCCTCAAAATATTAAGTCAGAAGTAGAAGCTCGGTCTTTGGACATCGAAGCTCGATATTTATAATATTTACGTTGTAATAGGCTAGAAATGGGTATTTAGGGTCGTTAGTTAATCTAATATTGTATGTGTGTCGGGCTAAATCGCAAAGCAAACCCGAGCCTATCCCACCTTAGGAAAACCCACAGCTCAAAAGCCTTAGAGTATAAATACCCCTTATCTAGAATGGAGAAGGTTTGGTTGTTCTTTTTGTGTAAGACATAATATTGTGCAATCCAAACACTCCCTTTCTTCTATCTTTTTTTCTTTCTTTCTTCCTTCTCTTTTCTCTCATTGATTTCGTGTCCTAGTCATGAAGTGTAAGTGATATATTGGTTCTTACAGATTCTGAAGGCGGAATATCTTAGGGAGTAGATCTTCCTAGTGAGCGCCAATCTTAGTGCATATCGGTGGAGCGAAGTTGTAATACGGTTTATAGTCCACCATAAGGATTATACTAGAGTAATAGTATTGATGTCATAGATTCGCAACTGGACGCATGGATGGTCTAAACCCCCCATCCCGAAACAGTATATATCGTGGTGTCTCATCTTATCTAGTTATCTACTTATTGACTCCATTGTAGATCATTACACCACTCGGTCTCTTTAAGACTTGATGTTTTATAAACTTCAAAGAACTCGAAAAGACCGTATTCACCCGCCTCTACGGTTCTACAGTCTTAGTGCATTAAAAAGTTGTAAACTATGTATAGATGTTTGTATGTTTGAATTTTCAAGTTTGCAGTGGATTTAATTCTTGAAAACGCCTTCCTCTATTATAAGTAGTATAGATTTAAAGTTTCAACAATGTTTCATTATAGTATGAAATTTTTAAGTTTGAGTGACCAAAAGAGAACGCTTCTCATTCTTGTTTATTACTTTATGACTAATATTTATTTTCAAAGTGCATAAGTTAATTATACATGAAATTAGTTGAGATTAGTTAAATTCAAAAGTTGGATATTTATTATTATGGTATAACCAAATAATACATATATAAATATCTTAAACTTAGTTTTGTTAAATATTTTCCACAACAATGAGACAATATTAAAACTTAAATAACTTTTATGATTAATTTAAAATTTGAATGAATTAATTTGAACAATCTTAAAACTTGTTACTATTAGACAACATGTTCCCTCACTACACCAAGTAACACTCCATGGTAACTTGACGTTGGTAAAACAACCAATGGTTTTTCTTTAAAAAGTTGAAAACAAACAACTAACCCATTATGAGGTGTAAAATTAAAATGATGAGATTTTTTAACCAATAAAAAGAATACACGAGTATCAATCGAGTTAATATACGATTAGAGTGTTTTTTCTATAACAATAAATGCTAAAAATTTAAGCATTCAAATCATTCAAGGGAACTGAAAGAATATAAAGCAAATCAGTAAATCGTAAGGATCAACTAACTAGATATATAAGAGTAGCTTCGAAGCTAAATTACACTTATATTATTTATATTTATAGTACATATAATGCATTATCATCATTTCTTCTAAACTTTTGTAAGATATCATTAATGTTTTTTAAGCATTATAATTGTTAATGCATAATGTACAAATTACATAGATTTTACTAATTTATCTTTCACAACATTTTAATATTTCATTTATTATTTTTTTAGTACAAATTTTAATGTAAAAAGGCACATTCACATACTAAACTACAGAGCTCCAAAAATATTATTAAATAGTAAGAGTGATTTGAGAACCAATTTAAATAAGGTTTGGGGTTTTCTTCTCATAAATTGACCACAAAAGCAAAAAAATAGTCTTTTATAAGAAACAAGACATTCTTAAAGGCAAATGATGCAAACTTTTCAAAAATACGAGGCATTCAGACCCGTGTGATGCACACGGACTGTGTCTAATTCTTGATGGCGTAATGTTTTTATGAAATGTTGATTGCGTTTGGATAAAGTATGCCAACTTAGGTATGCAGACCCGTGCGTTGCACACGAGTTGTATCTAATTGTTGATTGCGTATGGTTTTTGTGCATTGAGGAGGTGTAAGTATGATGGTGCGTCTAAGTGAAACGTGACGTGTAATGTTTAGGTAAGTAGGTATAAAATAATTAAAATTTTAAGTTGAGTCAACATGGAATCTAACATAACCGCTAAGTGTAGGGTTAAGCTTGAGATGGTCTTGATCAATGCACTTGTAATATTTTAAATTCTTTAAATGAGTCATGACCCATGCGATGCACGGGCTTTGTTTTTCGATAAAAATTAAACTTTCTCTTTTGTCTAAAACTTAACATTTTTTATTTGTTATTAAAATATCAATCTTACACATAATTTTTCTAAGGATTATCTCAAATATGGATCAAACTACACAACCACTTGGTATGAAAGCTATATGTCATATAACAGATCCAGTGATAAATTTTGATCGAGTGATATATTTTTCTATAATGAATTCGTAAGAGCATCAAATGTAGGTCATTTTTTAGTATTAGGGCGCGAGATAACATTTTGTGAGAACTTAGAGTATTTAAAAACCCGAGTGAGTATAATTGTTCTTGATGCTTGATGTAGTCCCATTTCTCTTTAAACAAATGGGTACTTCACATACTTTTTATTTCTTCGCATACTTTTATTGCATAAAATTATATAGAAACATAAAATTACATAAAGAAGGAAAAATATAGAATATGTGTTCAAACATAACACATAACATGTGCATTACTAAACTTGTTTAACTAAACCGAAAGATAAAATTTAGCCGCTTTTGCTTTTGAACCAAAGGTGCAAGTTATGGGCATAGCGACGCTGTAGGGTGAGCTGCAGTTACCAAATGAATTTACCCAAGAAACTTTTTTGTTATTAGGGTGTGCTTCCTTGAGCTCCTTCCTAAAATCATCCACGTACCACGATAATTAAATCCATATTAATAACATTAAACTAAAAGACACTATTACCATGTATAAAAGTTATGCTTACTATAGAATATAAGTAATCTTTAAACACACACCCAAGTATGAAAAAATCTAGAGAGAGAAAGAGAGTGGAAGGTTACTTCTAGTGAGAGAAAGTGAAAGAGAATGATAATAGATTATTATATGAAAAATGAAACAACCAACACCCTTTCCATAGCATAGAAAGGGTTTATATACTTGTACATAGGTCGGCCATATAGGCTTTGTCCATGGGCTTTTCCAAAGCTAGCCTATCTAGTTTCTAAATATTACTCAATGAGCTATTTAACGATATTGATGGAAGTGACTGATACTTTTGTATTCCTAATAATCTCCCCCCTAAGGGAGGTCACTCCATTTTGCAAAAACTTAAACCTAGCATACTATGCTTTGTCTTTAGTCTTGTGCTTGCAGATTTGTTTTCTTGACTTCATCTTGTAAATATGGCATAGTGATCTTTGAATTTAGGCTTGAGCTTGTTCTGATAGGCTTGACTTGTATGTGAACTTGAACTTCTTTGAGATCATCAACCAAGCATAATCTTTTATCATCATTTTTTGATCTTGTTGTCGTCTTGTTTGTTTGTTTTGAAAGCTCGAATAAGACATCTTTCTTGAAATTTAATAACTATAACACTTCGTCACTTCGAGAAAGACGTTTAGTATCAGAGTGACGGAAACTTCTTTGAAATTTTTTGACTTTAATACTTCGTCACTACAAGAAAGACGTACGGTATCAGAGTAGCGGAAGTCTTGAAACATGTACTTGAGCTTTCATGATGTCTTTACTTTTTTTGGTCAAGTATGAGCATGTGGCATTGAATCTTGACTTGTCTTGATCCAATAGTTGTGACCATCGGGATTACCTGCATGAAAGGGTTAGTGATAATCAACAAGTATGGATGAAAGTGGCTTTGTCACTTCATCGAATACGGTTGTAATAACCACAGTTCCCCGTTAATCAGTATAAATACTGCCTGTGATGAGGTAGAATTCTAAAGAATCTCCTTGACAGGGTTTCACAGCTGTACTAGCCGTTCTTATTACTGGAGCGTCTCAAAGCAGACAACATGGTAAAAGTGAACCAGTAAGTTACTATGTTCCCAATTAAGCTGTCAATTCGTGTTCAGCTTTCCTATGTCCAGATACCCTTGTAAGGCTTCCCATGGACATAAGATTGGAAATTGATTTAGGAAAATCAGTCGGTGTGTCAAGATGCAAATGGTTTTTATGACACACCAACAGTTTTATTTTTTTCAAAATTCATCTGTCAATTCATAAGCTGGACTGAATCGATATCTAGTATCACAAGTTTGATCTATATAGGATCTCACAAGTCACCTACCATAGAGCTTGTTTGATGTTGGCTCTGGAAGGATTTCCATCATCATTGTGAGTACTTTTTAGGTATCACTCTGATGTTCTAGCATAATCACAAGGATGATGCGTAGGACTCTTGATATATTTCTTGTTTTCACATTGTGTGAATTAGCAAGCATATTTTGGATAAGTGTCGTAATGAGATTTATGGATGATCTCTTTTAGCTCTAGAATCGATAGTGCACTTTAGTTTTTGGTAATCGAAGGCTGAAGCAGACTGCCACCTTTTCAATACCAACTAACTCGGAGTGAGAAAGTTGATAGAAATGAGTGTAATCTCCGTGAGAAATGAAACAAGAATCTTTTAAGAGACCTTGAGTGGCTGGGAAGGGTTGTGCATTGTGTCACTAGGTCCATGATGACTGTCTTC